>CM060072.1:44243766-44518766 GCA_030533445.1 Cyprinodon diabolis | reverse complement strand
CCGTTGCCTACATTTTAAATGGATGTCTGCCAATAGGACTAGATCTCCGTTGTGTTCATTTTCAATCATCTCGTCGTCCATGCTACTATGCTAACGCCACCGCCACCAAGCTGCAATGATTTGCCGCCAATGAATACGCCGAATCTGTGGATTCATCTTGTAGTGGTGCGTCAAATGCAACGTAGATTCCCATCCAATTAGATTGAATTTGGTATTGATGACGTGAAAAATAATAACGGTAACTCCATTGAAATGATTCAAAACTAAAGTAACGAGTAAATTTTTTTTAAATGTAAGGAGTAGAAAGTACAGATATTTGTGTAAAAATGTAAGGAGTAGAAGTAAAAAGTCGCCATAAAAATAAGTAGTAAAGTAAAGTAAAAATATCAGAAAAATCTACTTGAGTACAGTAACGAAGTATTTGTACTTCGTTACTTCCCATCTCTGGTTATATCAGTAGGCGGGATTTAGGAGCAGCGGGATAGCGAGACAGAAACGCTGACTGAAAACTCTCAGAACACACAGCCGGGCGCGTCCTGAGGTTACTGTTGTTGGCTAAAGTAAATGAACACATGTACAAATTATTGGGGGGGACTGTCCCCACCCATTTCAAAGTTGGTGGGGACTCGTCCACACCGGTCCTTCAGAAAGTTACGCCACTGCTCAAACGGGTGAGAGCTCCATGCTGCTAACCGTATTTTTCAGGAACTGTTATCATAAACTGTAATCTATATTGAAATATCAGAAATGTTTGATCACCTTTATTTAATGAAATTACATTGTGATAAACATTGATTTTGAATTATTGTCAAGCCCTATAATCATCTAGATATTTTTGTGTCTCAGTATAACCGCTCCTCGATGGTCTCTGGATAACGGGAATCTTTGGTTGTGTCCTGATCTTCATTGCCTTTTTTCTGCTGCAGTCACGTAATCTACTAACTAATGTAAAGAGTTAGTAGACTTGCCCTGGGAAAATGACCCGCTGCACTGGGTGCATGTTAGCCTGAGCCATTCCGATTTTTCTGTTTCAAATTGAGATTTTTTTTTAGATTTTACTGCAGTTATTTTCTGTATTGATCTTTTTTATGTCACTTGCTTTTCTTCTTGTCTGCCTATAACTCTTTAATTGCTCGGTGTGCGTATTGTGTGACTCAGATGGACTTCTTAAAATAAAGCATCTATTATAGATAAGCATGAGATAAAATGAGGATCTAAACATTTCAGTGTTGACCAGATATCCACATCATTTATATGATTTGACTAATGAAATATAGACCATGATAACTAAGCTTTTGAGAAGTGTTGGATGTTGATTTGGAGGCAGAAAGATCAGTTGAGCTGTGGATGAGATCAACATAACAGAAAACAAGATGAGCAGAAGGACTGGAAACCGGAGACAGCAAAACCAAAAGAGCAGAAAAAATGCTTAATCAGAAAAACGCTGCTGAGTCATTCCAGGCAGAGAAACTACATCCCGTATTCTGGACTACAAAAGATGAATACACAGAATAAAGCGTAACGTCGGTATAAACAATGCAGCTATATTAGCCTCCAATTATAAAAATGAAAATAAAAGATTTAAACCAAGTAGTCGCGGTTCAAAGAGTAGAGAGAGCCCAAAGATCCAACCGTTTTTATCCTGCAGCTTCACTTCCACTCCATTTATGACTGGAACTCGGCTCTCGGCCGCTGGTTCTGACCTAACCTCACATTTTCATCACTTTTACCTGATTCTGATGGATTGAGCAGCAAAACCAGGTTGTTCTAACTGAACCATGTCAGATGAAGACTTCAGCCTTGGCTTTAAACCTGAGGCGTACAGCTCAGTCCTCACCATGAGGACATTGATCAGCAATGATCTCACTGAAGATCAATGTGGAAAAATTTTAAAGTTTGAAAATGTGGTTCTTTTTGGGTGGAAAACCTGATCATGGGAAGCCAGACTCACTAACACTAGTGAGTTAGAGCAGGAAGATTCACACGCTCCAGTCTGAAACAGACCAATGACGGTGAGGGACACTGGAGTTATGATTGTTACCCATAATGCAACAGTGCTTCTCTCTAAGCAAAACGCCCAGGACTGCAGCTACAACAGAGCAATGTTATTCTCATTGCATGTTTGCGTCACATCTCTAGTTTTTCTGATTGGTTCTGATCTGTTTCCTCTGAAACCGTGGAAGTTCGTCCCCGGGGAGAAAAGCCGGATTCTGGAAGTCAGTTGGGTCAACACTGAGTTTAGCTTTTGGTGTTCAAACTTATTTCCAATATCTGAATTTTTGACATCAGTTATTTAGATTTTCCACACCAGAACGTTTAAAGCTGCGAATTTGGAGTTGATTTGTCTATTTTTGTCTATGAGCGAGACTAAGAAATCCAACAAATTAATTTAAACATAAAATCAAATCTACGTTCTTATTCGAATGCAGAAGGCAGAATAATCTGATCACCAACCTGCTGCTGATGTTTCCAAATCTTTTGCTCACTGCAGACAAGAATAAGTCTACGTTCACACTGCAGGCCTTGATGCTCAATTCCGATTTATTTGTGAAATCCGATTCTTCAGCGTGGGCGTTCATATTTCACATGTGTGAACTGCATTCATTCAACTTAAGTTTCCAGCATGTGCCACGAAGGACGCCATGAAGCCACAGGTAGCGAGCGTGCTCTGGATGGTCGTGCTGGAGCGCATCTACTGATCTTTCCCAACCACAGCCAGTAAATTAACAACACAGTCTTTTCAAGATGCTTGAACATAAAGACTGCTCTCTGCTTTATCGTCAGGGATGGTTGTGTTTTTTCCTCCTGCTCAGGACCTCAGACTGGCGTTCAGGTCGTATCTGGATGACTTCAGGCTCCTGTGTGAAGGTAGCCTTAAACTCTTCAGAAGAAACAGCTTAGTTTCTCTGCTGTCGACTGAAGCTCCTTAGTTGCTCCACTGTTTGCACTAAAACCTTAAACATTCATCTTGTATTTTCTCTGTTTCATCAGTTGGTCACTATCTGTCATCACTACATCCTGCAATGCGGCTCCAGATCATATATAATTACATTTTTTAAACCTATTACCACCAAACAGGGACTTCAAACCCTTTTCTTCATACTCCTGTATGAGACAGATGGCCACAGGGCATCTGACGACTGAGGTTTCATAGCTACAAACCTCATTTCCTCACTGAAGGACAAAAGGTAAATTATTCAGTAGATTAAAAAGACTATTTCTGCTTTATTTCTAAGATTTGTGGTTGTGTTGTAGAGCAGGTGGATTGTCTGTGAGACACTGAGCCTGAACTCCAGATCTGCAGCTACAGAGCCAAATCAGAGGTTATCTGATCCAGAAGCTGAAGCTCAACCAAACATGGAGATCAACCGAATGTTCACCCAACCTAAACATGCTCCAGACAGTTCAGACTTCATTAAGGTGGAAGATGCATGAAATCACCAGAAGATCCTTCTTATATTTCTGGGTTTTCTCTTTATGGTGTCTAGAGGAGGCTGCAAAAGTAGCCCTGACATCATCAACTCATTCCACAAGCACCACAGAACATTGATCATCATTTTCCAGGGTTTTAACCATCATGGTAGAAAATGCATACAGCCGCATCCCATTCTGGGCCTTTTTGTATTTTCTACATACCTGGAGTTCCTGTCCCAGACAGAGAGGACACTGTCAGCATGCGCTGTCCCTGCTAATGGCCGACACCATTAGCTTTATGAGAGCATCATCAGTTCCCGTCTTTTTGTCATCATTTGAACTGACCCGTAGGATTGTGAAACTCAGCTCGTTAATGCACAGAATCCCGAGTCTGAGAAAAACATCCTAGCTATGAAACAGGCCAATTATCTGCTGGGTTTTCCCTTTCTGGGCAGATGAAGCAGCGCTGATCTGCCAACAGCTCATTAGGAAACGAGTAGCTGAGTCTCTTGAGCTGTCCCCCATCTTGATATCCAAAACAGCAACTGAGTGAGCAAACTGAAAGCATCTCAGATTCATAAAACAGTTTCATGTCTCCATCACGATACCGTGGATGAATCCACCAATATTACTGTAGAGGCTGTAAAAACCAGAGGCATCTCGATGTTTAGATGATTTGTTTAATTCTAGTGAACAGAGTGATTTCAGTGGGCAGAGAATAATGCACTGACAATGAGCCGCTTTACTGAGCTGACAGCAGCTTGATTCTCTAAACAGGCTGTCATCACAGTTTGTGTGCCTGCAGATAATATCAGAAAAACTTGCAGACAGATGATACACTGCTTCATGATGACACATACAATTTGCTGGATGAAGGAAGGAAGCAACAGAGTGTGATCGTTATCTGGAGCTACGTTTGTTTGGCTGAGGTGGAGCCTTAAGATGCATCAGCTGCGCTTCTGCAAGGACATCTCACACATTCAGCTTCTTACAGTAAATCTAATTCTGAGAGCAGAGAGGTGCCGGTGATGCATGGAGACTGAAATTTCCTCTGTTGTTAAGGAGGAAAGAAAAACACCAAAGGAGCGGAAGGGGGGTTAGGGAGCGGGATAGTATTGCTGAGGTATAAATAGAAGCTGCTTTACAGAACTGATCAAGCTTTGGTGGAAATTAAGGATGTAAGACACTTTTAAAGTGTTTGCACTTTAGAAAAAGTTCAGACAGCGAAAATCTTCATGAGAGCAGTTATATGAACTAATGATCCAAACCATCCATTGCAATCGGATAAAAACCACCGCAACCCCAACCAAACATAACACCCCACTCCAGACACACACAGACAAGGTTTTATATATATATATATATATATATATATATATATATATATATATATATATATATATATATATATATATATATACATATATATATATATATATATACACATATGTGTATATACTGTATATACATATATATATACATATATATATGTATATATATACATATATATATATATATATACATATATGTATATATATATATATGTATACATATATATATATATATATATATATATATATACATATATGTATATATACATATATGTATATATATATATGTATATATATACATACACTATATTGCCAAAAGTATTTGCTCACCCATCCAAATTATTGGAATCAGGTGTTCCAATCACTTCCATGGCCACAGGTGTATAAATTCAAGCACCTAGGCATGCAGACTGTTTTTACAAACATTTGTGAAAGAATGGGTCGCTCTCAGGAGCTCAGTGAATTCCAGCGTGGAACTGTGATAGGATGCCACCTGTGCAACAAATCCAGTCGTGAAATTTCCTCGCTCCTAAATATTCCACAGTCAACTGTCAGCTGTATTATAAGAAAATGGAAGTGTTTGGGAACGACAGCAACTCAGCCACGAAGTGGTAGGCCACGTAAACTGACGGAGCGGGGTCAGCGGATGCTGAAGCGCATAGTGCGAAGAGGTCGCCAACTTTCTGCAGAGTCAATCACTACAGACCTCCAAACTTCATGTGGCCTTCAGATTAGCTCAAGAACAGTGCGCAGAGAGCTTCATGGAATGGGTTTCCATGGTCGAGCAGCTGCATCCAAGCCATACATAACCAAGTGCAATGCAAAGCGTCGGATGCGGTGGTGTAAAGCACGCCGCCACTGGACTCTAGAGCAGTGGAGACGCGTTCTCTGGAGTGACGAATCGCGCTTCTCCATCTGGCAATCTGATGGACGGGTCTGGGTTTGGCGGTTGCCAGGAGAACGGTACTTGTCTGACTGCATTGTGCCAAGTGTAAAGTTTGGTGGAGGGGGGATTATGGTGTGGGGTTGTTTTTCAGGAGCTGGGCTTGGCCCCTTAGTTCCAGTGAAAGGAACTCTGAATGCTTCAGCATACCAAGACATTTTGGACAATTCCATGCTCCCAACTTTGTGGGAACAGTTTGGAGCTGGCCCCTTCCTCTTCCAACATGACTGTGCACCAGTGCACAAAGCAAGGTCCATAAAGACATGGATGACAGAGTCTGGTGTGGATGAACTTGACTGGCCTGCACAGAGTGCTGACCTCAACCCGATAGAACACCTTTGGGATGAATTAGAGCGGAGACTGAGAGCCAGGCCTTCTCGTCCAACATCAGTGTGCGACCTCACAAATGCGCTTCTGGAAGAATGGTCAAAAATTCCCATAAACACACTCCTAAACCTTGTGGACAGCCTTCCCAGAAGAGTTGAAGCTGTTCTAGCTGCAAAGGGTGGACCGACGTCATATTGAACCCTATGGATTAGGAACGGGATGTCACTTAAGCTCATATGTGAGTCAAGGCAGGTGAGCAAATACTTTTGGCAATATAGTGTATATGTATATATATACATATATATATATACATATATGTATATATATATATATATATACATATATGTATATATATATATATATATATATATATATATATATATATATAAAACCTTGTCTGTGTGTGTCTGGAGTGGGGTGTTATGTTTGGTTGGGGTTGTGGTGGTCCTCCAGCAGTCTAAACCTATAGCAGCATAACTATAGAGATAACTATAGAGAAAGGTCAGGATATATATATATATACATATATATATATATATATATATATATATATATATATATATATATATACATATATATATATATATATATATATATACATATATATATATATATATATATATATATATATATATATATATATATACATATATATATATATACATATATATATATATATATATATATACTATATATATATATATATATATATATATATATATATATATATATATATATATATATATATATATATATATATATATATATATATATATACATACATATATATATATATATATATACATATATATACATACATATATATATATATATATATATACATACATATATATATATATATATATACATACATATATATATATATATATATATATATATATATATATATATATATATATGTATATATATATATATATATATATATATATATGTATGTATATATATATATATATGTATGTATATATATATATATATATCTCTATAGCTATCTCTATAGTTATGCTGCTATAGGTTTAGACTGCTGGAGGACATAGGGACCCCTTTTTCATCATTCTGCTATATTCTATTGAATGGCAATAGCAAATTTTAGCATAGTCATATCAAGGTGGGCTAATGTTAGCATAGTGATACCAAGATGGGGTAATGTTAGCATAGTGATACCAAGGTGGGCTAATGTTAGCATAGTGAGACCAAGGTGGACTACTGTTAGTATAGTGATTCGGTGTTTAGGATAGTCTTTGATGATTTAAGGATAGAATTAATGTATATCTGGTTGCATATGCACCAGTGAGTTATACAAATGGTTTGTTATTCCAGTGCTGATCAGGTAGTAGCAAATAAGGTTAATGCTAGCATGATGATGTGAAGAGGGGCTGATGTAAGAAATTTGGGCTAAAGTTAGTATGGTTATAGCGGGGTGGGTTACTGTTAGCATTGTGATAACGGGGTGGGCTACTGGTAACATGGTGATGGTAGGGTGGGCTACTGGTAGCTTGTTGATAGTGGGGTGGGCTACTGGTAGCATGGTCATAGCGGGGGTGGGCTACTGTTAGCATGGTGATAGCAGGGTGGGCTACCGTTAGCATGGTTATAGCGGGGTGGGCTACTGTTAGCATGGTGATAGCAGGGTGGGCTACTGTTAGCATGGTGATAGCAGGGTGGGCTACTATTAGCATGGTGATAGCGGGGTGGGCTACTGTTAGCATGGTGATAGCAGGGTGGGCTACTGTTAGCATGGTGCTTACGGGGTGGGCTACTCGTAGAATGGTGACAGCTAGGGCTACTGTTAATTCCAGGAATGACAGCAATACAGGAAGAGGACCTAAATTGCTCTTTTCTTTGTGGGAAAAAAGAAAATAAAAATCAAACTACTTTCACAATTTTCTGGTAGGTTTTAACAGAAACCTGAAACCAACATGCATATTTGAACATGGAAAAGTCGGATTTATTGGTGATGACTCCTGTAAATCCACTTTAAAATCCTTTAAATCTATTTTTTTATTTAGTTTTGGAAATCATGGAAATTTGGAAATTCTGACTTTTGCATTTTATTCTCCAAAACTGGGCTGCTTGATCAGATCTGACTCGGTTTGTTTCAACTATTTCCTCCGAAAAAGTATAACCCCCCCCAAACTATTAGTTCATGAAGCCATCGTACAACCTGTTGGATGCAGATATCTGCAGAGATTAAAGAAATTGTTTGAGTTTAAGTAAAATTTTCACTCTTCGTTTTCCATCGTTTCTTTTTCGGCTAAGGAAACTCCCGACTACAAATACTGTATTTTGGTTTATTAGAAAGTTAATTGACTAAAATAAAACATGCATACCGTAAATCCTCTAATATTGGCCTGTATTCCATTACCGGCTGGGTCTCTAACAATGGCCGGTCTCGCTGTCGGCGGAGGTAAATAATGGCCGGACTTGTATACAGGCCAACGATGTTCCTGGGCAGACCTCAAAACTTGTGATAGTAACATACAAGTACCACAGGGGGGTGATGTTTGCTATCCAAGCCATTAGCATGGGAAGTCCCATCCTTACACAGAGATCGTAGTGGCCTTACACAATCGTTCTGTTCTGAAAGACAAATGTGATTACCGGTAGGTCTGGTGGTAACCAGGCAGCGTTAAAATGACAGAATTTCATTGGCCTTCGTTGTTCTGAATTTCCCTTGAAATATATGATACTGGTAGCCTACTTCCACTTAGCCTGCCTCAAATAAAATTTCGCTGTGATAGCAGAACAGTTTCCATTAATTTTTTAAATAACTTTGTTTAACAAGTCAGCTTAGCCAAGATTCTATTCTGTCTTTTTTTTTTTTTCGTATTGCAGAAAAATTGTAGCTGCTGGAATATGTCTGAATAATGTTCCGTATACCGTTGTGGTAACTGTACTTTTTTTAAGGTTCAAAGAGACACAAATCTGTTTTTTATTCTTTCCACTGGTAGTCTGTTTTGATCAAATAGAAATAGAGGCCTGCCTCTAATTCTGGCCTCCTTCCAATAATGGCCTGGACCAAGATGTACCTGAGTGAAATAAAGGCCCTGTCCTATGTTAGAGGATTTACGGTATTTACAGAAGGCACTGGTTCACCTAATGTGTCATGAATTTTCACCTAATTATCGGCGCTGCAGACAGAACACCAAACAGCTTTTCACTACTTCACAATATCACAGTTTCAAACTGACACCTTTTCAAGATGTGATCCTGGCTCTTAGTGGGAAGAACTCAAGGAGGAACAAAGGAAACAGGTATTTTTGTCATTTTTCAGAATAAAATAAATATTCTCATTAGAACTTAATAACCCAATATAACTAAATATAATAATCTGTAAAATATCTAAATAAGCGATATAAGTTAGATCAATGAGAGAGAATCACATTCCTCAAAGATGTTTTTTTTTATGTTTCCTTTAAAGAATCGGCTGATCCATTTCTGTCATCCTGAGCTTCCAATCATTTAGTTTGGTGGAGGTTTATTTAAAGGCTGCACTGCTTCTCTGTGTGGCTTCATGTTAAATCCAGATAAGTTAAGAAGATGTGAGCAAACCTGACCTGCTTTGTCTGCAGAAATGGGCCAAATTTCAGGTGAACTGCTGTCAGGCAGCAGCTGCTGGAAGGACACCAAGGTTTCTGAAAAGGTAAAATCTATTAAATAGTGTAGAAATTGAAGATCTTATTATTCTATTATTTCCATCTTTGGCCTTAAGTGGAAATTACATTTTTTTTCTTCCATTTGTGAGCCAATCAGGCCCTTTAAATATCTAGTTTTAACTCTTAACTCAGTCCTGCTTTAAACTTCTGCCATCCTTGTTTGCTAATTAACAACGTTAATCCCATTATATTCATTTACTTCATTGCTGCTTTATAAACTTTGCCCCCTGTCATATGCACCTTCTATAACTATACACGTGCACTACTACACAGTAAAACATTCAGAGTCAACCTAATTTACTCTAAATAGAGTATTTACAACTATACAGAGTGTAAATCTGCTCAAGCTCTGCAGTTAATAGTGAAAAACCAACGGCCATGCAGGGTAGCTTTTACTCTGCATGGTGTTTATTACACTTCAGATTATTTGGGTTTTAGACTAAAATGAATGAAATTAACTTTTACACTCATTTGGAGTGGGACCAAACGTTATCTAAAAACAGAGTTCTATTGATCTCTGTGGTTGTTAAAGTAACACTTGATTTTACAGTGTGTACACTCCAATAATATTCCTGAACTTGACCACATATTCGAACACTGGAAGTATCTAGAAATCTGCGCTCTATGTTAGATGCACTAGTTCTGATTGCATAATTCTACTGTCTTAAAGCATGTTGTCAGTTAAATGTCAAAGTTTGTTTTGTTTTATTAATGCAAACCTGGAGTGTTGAAGAAATGCAACTTCACTGTTCCATGCACTGTACTGTCATATTTTTTTAATTGACAAAAAAGTTTACTTGACTTGAAAACTCTGAGAGATGTGGTTTAGTTAAAATCAATTAATAATGCATGATGATACAGTTTATTAATAAATTCCTCCAAAACACTGCAAAAATGATCTAGAAATAAGTTAATATTTCTTAAATTTAATGTATTAACTCTTAATTTGAGCAGGTAAATAGGATAATTTCACAATGGAATGAATACATTTACTATTAAAACAAGATAATTAGATAATATGAATTTTAAATAAGACAATGCAATTGTTTTTTTGTTTTTTTTATTTTAAATGTAAATTCTCTTCCACTGACAAAGTGTCTCACTGACCTCCTATTCCTGAAAACATACACCTATTTTAGGAAAAAGGGACTTATTTGGATTAAATTATTTTGCAGTAAATCAATTTGTCAGAAAGGGATCTGTCATTTCTCAGTACTGATGAGTCACTTTTACAGTTTCATTAAAATAACACAAATCAGCTTTAAACAGTGATGGGACTAACGGCGTTGAAAGTAACGGCGTTACTAACACCGTTACCTTGTTTTAGTAACGAGTAATCTAACTAATTACTTTGACTGTAACTATAACGCAGTTACCATTGCAGACACCCCGTTACTGCGGGTTACTCAGGTCGCACAATGAACCTTTTTTCATGATAGGACTGGTGCGCAGCTGCGTGAAGCTGACACCCCACCCACGTCAAAACACTCTGCAAATAGACTGAAGGGTTAGTGCAACGTTAGTGCAGATTTGTGCAGAAAAAATATTGTTTGTGCTACTTTTGTTTAAGAGATATTAAAGATTATTTTTTAGGTCATCCAGAGGTGCGCGCCTTGTCATGAGAGAGGGGAGGATGAGAATGGCTGATGTATAGTGAGATTCCGTCTGTCAGTTGGGTAGGTGGGTGTTTCTGCAAGTGGGTGTTAACGTACAGCACACACAGAGAGATGGAGAGTGAGGAGGATCCAGCAGCAAAACAACGTTTTCCTGATGGAAATACCGGTGTTACGTCGAGCTGCGTTTCCCCATCACATACGGTTTCCTCTGCATCTCCGCACAGCGCAGGCGGCACGAGTCACCGCGCAAGCGACAGGAAACGCGCATGCTCGCTAAAGGCGCGCAACAGTCGCCCTGTGCTCGCGCCACAGGAGAACTATGGAGAGCGTGAACGATCAAATGAAAGGGAGAAATCTGGATGGATGGATGGATGGATGGATGGATGGATGGATGGATACTCTGCCTTTTCAACCTACTGTATTTTTTATTTTAAACATTATTTGATGGCCTTTGTGGCAGGGATGGAGATCCATATTTTATGTCACACACAGAGTATAGATCTAGATAGATAGATGGATAGATAGATGTTGCAGTATCTATAACAACCCAAACACACAGGATTTCAGAATTAGACATCCCCAGTTATTAATTTCACCAGATCTGAATGCCCTGTTAAAAAACTTCACATGGCGTTCCCCCCCGATGTCATTTACATTGAGTTGCAATAAATGCTAAACTCTCTGCAGCTTCTTGTCTTTGTCGTCCGCACTATTCAGCTGGCTTTGGAAACACACGGGGAGAAGGTGGGGGCTGGGTGGTGAGGGTTACGGGGGCGAGAAACGCAAAAGTAACGCAATAGTTACTTTTACTAGTAACTAGTTACTTTTATTGTGGAGTAACTCAGTTAGTAACTCAGTTACTTTTTGGGAGAAGTAACTAGTAACTATAACTAATTTCTTTTTCAAAGTAACGTGCCCAACACTGGCTTTAAAGGTATAGAGGACAATCTTTTATTTCTGGGTGGATCATCTCAATCAGTGGTCCTCCTAACTGTCAATCATTCTGGTGATATGTTAACGTTAATCTGTGGTGAGCTACGGTTTCAGACAGTCATTGAAGCTCACCTTTCTCACCACGGTTCTTTGGAAATGGTCGATGGTCCGAAGAGAAAAGTGTATACGAAATGTCTGAGAAGAAAAGAAAGGCCTCAGAAGAGGCAGATATATCCCAGCATGCTTTGCACAGAGAGCTCTCCTCACAAAGCATTATGGGATTTGCTGTCACAGCTGCCCACTGCCATCTTTGTTATTAGTCACCGAAGGCTGTCACTACCCGACAGCCTATGGCGACTAATAACAAATATGGCGCAGGTACTGCGCAGTGGAGGAGGAGTTACGTGACCAACGGAGCAAAAAGCAGTGATCATCTGTCTGTATGCTCAGTTAACTGAGTTCACCATAAGGTTCACTATATATTCCTGTAGGTGGACACAGTAAGCCTATATGAGCTATGAGAACAGCACATTTTTGGAGAGGGCAGGTCTTTTAGAAAATCCTCCAAAATACCTTTAAATGCTGCAGGTATAAACAGAAAACGAGGAGTCCGCTCACTGATCGGACTTCAGCTCGACAGGAATGAAAAATCTTTAGTAAATAATATCAAATAATCACATAATTGATGTGATTCGATCCAGCAGCTCCAGAAGCTGAAAGGGTTAATTTCCTGTGTTCCCAGAATTGCTTCCAACATGAATTGGAAACTAATAAAATGTATAAATGAAATGAAATAGTGCATTCATTCAGTGCTATTGATTCAGGGTTCGGGTTGCCCGTTATGCAACACAGACATCAGCGCATGCAGGCATCCAGCCAATGAAATGGGCTCATGATTTAATGTCCACCATCCCATAAAAAGGAGGCACAGAGTTGGAGGAAAGGTGGGATGTGATGCAGGCAGTGGAGCATCTCTCTCACCTTCAACACATCCAGGATCCAGGTAAATTCTGCCCCCCCCTCACACACACACACAAACACACACACTCTGCAGTGCGGGCTGCTGAGCCTCGCTGCTCTCAGCCCAATTAAATGAGGCTCATAAATAACATGAACAATGGTGTATTCCCTGCTGTAATCAGCCTAAAGGCACCGGGGCACAGAGGTAGCAGCACACGTTCACATGTACACAAGTGGCTGCGGGTAAATACAGATTATATTTGGCATTATGTTAGCTACCATGGGTGGAGATAATCACTGGATTACATGATAGGAAACATGTTTTAATGTTTTATCAATGGATGTGCTGCCATGTGATCTGAAGTCATCAAGCAGAGAACTGACAGCCTGGCGACACAATGGCCCAATCCTAAACCTGAGCACTAACACTTCGTTTGCGTGTTCCTGCAGAGGGTCTGCCACATTAAGTGCAATACCAAACCCCGTAGTGGGTAGGGCTGTCGGACGGTTCAGCCATTAAATAGGTAGTCTGCATCGGTCGCAATCTCACTGGAATTTGGCAGCAGGTGTAAAAGCCAGGGGCAGATCTAGGAAATTTGGGGCTCCAGGCAAAGACAGGCAGGGGGCCCTCTGAATGGAGAAGTCAACACATAGAACAGCCCCATTCTACAGATAGAGAAATGTTAATAGAATAGACATCCATGATCTGTTCTAGGTTGTGTCCCTCTCTTCTTGTCCCTTTTCTTCTTGTTTTCCTCTCTATGTTTTGTACTCAGCTGACTTTTCATGCTGTCTCTAAAGGAATGAAAGATTTTTTCCAAGCACTAAGCTCACTTAGCTGATTGCTCCTTCCTGTGTTTCCAAAAAGGCCAAAGTAAATAACCCAGTCCTTCTTTTCACTGTAGACAAGCCATGATCTGCTTATCTGTTCTCCATTTTTCATTTGGATGAAATAATAGCTGCATGAATCATGACAGCAGACAAGATAGAGGAGAGCAGGAGGCGGGGTTACCAATCTACTTGCTCTGGAGAGCAGAGTTCGCTGCTTTTAGATGTTGTCTCCAAAGTCTCCAGTAGCAGAAAAAAGTCTCTAGATTTGGCGCTAGGAGCTTTTTAGAAATCAAAGTGCTAGAGGGGTCTGAAAAGTGGCTAAATATAGCGACTAAAGCGCTGAGTTGGCAACACTGCTCTTTGCATGGTTTGTTTTCAAATGGTTTGCTGCTGTCTGTTTGGACCTTTCTGAACATGTGCAGCAAATGGACTGATCCAATATGGTGGACACTGAAGGGGGGGGGGGGGGGGGGGGGGGGGGGGGGGGGGCTGAGACACACTTAATATTATAAACGTTCTGATGACATTTTAACCAAAGGATTTTTATCTAAAACATAATTAATGTGAACAAATAAGGAATAGTTGTATTAACCAGACATGTAAACAGAGTTTAATGAGTCCCCAGGAACTTGGGGCCCTAGGCACCTGCCTAGTATTGCCTAATGGTAAATCCCAACCTGGTAACAGCCGCCTGGTGGAAGAGGAAACCCGTTCCTCCAAATGTAAATTTCGCTGGTTTGCTGCATTTTTGTCAAACTGACAGAAAATCAGTTTATGAAAAAAAAGAGCATCATTACCTAAATGGAAGGTCCTCATTGACATACTTTTATTTGAACGTGTACATCTGTGTTAAGAAAGGCGCAAATGTTTAATGTTCTGTTAACCTGCGCCACAGAGCTACAACTGCACACGGGACATCACTGTGTTGCCATAGCAACAACTGCCTTCTTTTTCCCGAAGAGGGAAGAAGCCGTCCCATTCTCATTTCTAACCCGCCTCCATCAATCCAGGCTCCTTGCACAGCTGAGTGAGACTTCATTAGGAGTGACTCTGGATAGTTAGGGTTAGTGGTTAGGAGGCTAGTTGGGATTCAGCCCATATGTGGCAACTAGCGGCTGGCCAATAGAGGGCACTAGGGCGGCGCCCAACTCACCAAATGACTTTGATTTAGACAAAAAAACAAACAAATGTAATTTGTTGTTGGATTGGTGACGTATTTCCATAACTCTTCCTGCATATTCTCTGGTTAAACTTGCGCAGTAGCTCCTCTTCAATGCAAAGATAGGAGCATCCTGGGGAGCAGCTCTCCTGCACCCAGAGCTGATAGCAGCTTTATCTGCACACCACCTCCCACCACAGCACTGAGGTCACAGCCGTAGGTAAGAAAGTGCGGCTGATTGACAGGTTTATACGATTATTTAGCTCCAAAGCTTGGCTAACTGCATGCAGCAAGGTTAAGGCTTTATCCTGCTTTCCCTGCCTCCTTTTTCATACGTCAGAATCTGACCCAGCATGGATAAGGACAGCTAGGACTGATATTAAGCACTTTGCTGAACAGTTTACAATGTTTTTTTGTTTTTTTTGGCATTCATGTAAATATACTGGTGTGATACCTTAGTATACATTTTATTGGTTTTTATGTATAAGTCTATTTTGAAGTTATAGCACCCCTTGGAGAAAACTCCACCAGCCCCACAGCAATTCTCAGGTCTCTTTGGAAGATCTGGTGTTTAGTAACGAAGTACACATTCCAGTTCCCTGACTAATTGAGGAGGATAAATTTATTCTACCCCTGGAGTCGCTAATAAGTCATCTGGGACTGCAGCTCTCTGGAGTCAGAGAACATCGGCTACTTTTTGAATCTTTGTTTGTCTGCTGCGCTGTGCAAACCCAGCCTGCAGAGCTGCTTTCAGCTTCCAGGATAAATTGGATTCTGCTTCGGTTTACTGATTGCTGTTATTTTAATTGCTTGTTTCTTCCAGTAACATCACTGAGGATTTTCTGCGAAAACACACGACAGTAGCTTCACACCAAACACTGCATTCTTTGGAGGAGGAGGCCTGTTGCTGCGGTACCGACTGTTACTGTCAAATCCCAGATGGCCCTCTGTGGCCCTCCGTGGCCCTCTGTGGCCCTGGCGTCTCTGCTTTCACATCAGAGGCACGTAAATGCATCCCCATCATCCTCTCTGTACTCATTAGGCAAAGGCTCTCTTGTATTTTTTTCCATGTCTCTCTAATTCGCTGCTCCCTTTAAATTTGCGCCTGACCACATTTAAATTTTAATGTTTTTGCCTCTGCTGTGACCTGGAGGCAGATTCTGTCTCTCATCAGCTGTAAAACAGGAAATTAGGCAAACTGTAGTGTTAATTATGGATAGAAGGAGGGTGGAAAGCAGAGTTTATGGAAACAAGGAGTTATTTAAAGCAACACATAAAGCTAATGGCATGAAAACTGTAAAACTGTCTCTATTTGTACAATATAGACATTAGCCAAAATGGAATCATCCCATTTTAACTTTATGGCTGCATTATCATTATTATTATCTAGTTGTTTATTGCCATAGTGTTCTCACAATGTCATCAATGCTACATAATGAATGCTGAAAATGCACCAAGCTTGCATTATAGAACCACTGGAGCCTAGTGTGCAGTAAATTAATACGTCTGTTTCATAAAACACATTACGTTGCTAAAAGCTTTCAACCCTCCCTGAACTTTTCCTATTTCACCAGTTTTTACACAAATTGAATGTGTTTATTAGGATTTCATATAAAAACACACACAACGGGACTAAAGGTACTTGCAAACCTAATAACATCTGCAAAGCTGATCTAATGAGCAGGTACAGCGAGAACTGCATCAGTGAAATGGGCAAGATAGCAGTGAAAGTCCACCTAACCTTCATTTATATGCCGAACATATGCTGATCATCAGAACATGTAAAACATGGGTGGAGGATATCCATATGTAAGTGATTTACTTCTCAGCGCAATGCGATTTATCCACGCTGTAACAGATTGTGCGTAAAGTTTTATAGGCTATATTTTTCACTTGTGAAAGTTAAAAACTCATTTTAAACAGGAAGAAGCCTCCAGCAGAACCAGGCTCAGTGTGAACGGCCATCTGCTGAGGCCGACTGGGGTTCAAGGAGACAGAAGCGGACATAGAAAAAGAAGTATAGATACAAAAGGCAACTGTCAACCAGCTCCACAGGCGGCCCCGTCCAGGAAACACACAGCCAGGCAGACGAGCTCCGAGCCAGCTCCCATGTCAGAGGATGAAGAGAGCACATCCAGTTAGTCACAGTCAGAGAAACAGGACTACACTGGAAAACAGGCCAAGCTCCAACATCTAGAATCAAAGGTGTTGATGGCAGCAGCACAGCTGATATTTCTCTCCAGGATGGAGTCACAGCCAAACAGGAACAGACCAGATGAAGCTACTATGAGAAAAAGCAGAGAGAGCAGAACGTTAGAGATTGAACTAACAGATTCTGCAGAGTGGGAGAATAGAGATAGAATGAAGCAGAATGATGAAAAAGGGGTCCCTATGTCCTCCAGCAGTCTAAGCCTATAGCAGCAGAACTATAGAGATAGCTCAGGATAACCTGAGTATTTTGGATGAGATTTAAGAAGTAGAGCCACAGTTTGGCCGAGGTAGACCCAAGAAGTACAAAGATCAAACTAAAATGTTTGCGATTGTCAAATATAATTGAACTTTATTGATCTCACATTGGAGAAATTCACTCTGCATTTTAACCCATCCCTTGGGGAGCAGTGGGCTGCTGTTGTGCGATGCCCAGAGAGCGGTATGGGGTTAAGGGTCTGGCTCAAGGACCCAGAGTGGAGGCTGTGGGGATCGAACCGGCTACCGGCAACCTTCTCACAGCATAAGCACACTGCTCTAACTACTAAGCCATCACTCCCCTCTTGTTGTGGTGGGAAGTGGGCATCCAAATGCAATGCCAGACAGGAGGAGGGGAATATTTTGTTCACATCTAGAGATATTTAGCTTCAAATCAGCCAGTCCAAAGTCCCATGGAAAGATGTCCACACACAGCTGTGTCTCCCAGAGTAGTTATCCGGTGTATTGTCCAGCAGTGGGGGATTAATTTTAGACCTGGGGGAGGGGGGGTAGTTATGGCGGTTTAATGTTTCTCAGCACTTTGTACTTTGAATCAAGATCATCAGATCAAGTATAAAAAAAGCTGCAACAAGTCAGTCTTTTGAGAAGGGTAATAATCATTTTGGAACAGACTGCAGCACTGAGTGAAATGAAAGCGCTGCTTTTCCACAGAGGAGAGGACATTTCTCTGTTAATCAGTGGAACAATGCATTATTATCTAGCCTTTCACTGTCTAAGCGTCGCTGTTCTGCAGTGTTGGAAATGTAGAATACAGCAGCTACTCTCACCTCATTCCAGTTAGTCGTCTCTGCATCAGGATCGATGAGCATTCATAAAAGAAGAAAATGAAAATCTGCTCTGCTCTTCTGTCGTCATCCAGGGCATCTGGAGAGATGAAGGTTTCTGGGTGACTTTGCTTCAGAAATGCAGCTGGAATGATCCATATGCCAGGAGCTACTCTGATGTGTTTAACCTCCAAGCTGTCATCTTAGGGTTGATGCATCCTGACTTTTTTTTTCTAATCATGTGAAACGTGGAGCACCACATCTAGAAGGTAAAACAGGAAACTGTTGCTGTGGTGGATTGACACGGGAGGAAACGGAGGCTGAGAGCCGTTTGATTACAAGTGTCCCCGATTGCTTCACCACTTCAGGGATTTCATTGAAATTACTGTTTTCTCAGAACCTCCAACCTAACAAATACTGCAGAAGAAATTTGTTTGCACCAGTTATTCCAAAAATAACTTCCAGGTGCAGATCAGCGTCATCCCACCCGCACTGAATCTGTATAACCTGCTACATCCAAATTCACTCTGAAATAATTTGTTTTTAAATAGTAGCTGATTCACAGAAAGAACATCAGGCTGCAAAGCTTCACATGGGAAACCTGAATATAGCTCATTAGACACATTTCAGTTCAAGGTTAGCTTTCTATTTCTAACAGAAAGACTGACTGGTCTGGAGCCTAGAACATTAGATGTTGAGATTAGATCATTGGATCTAAGAGTGTCGTTAACATGACACCGTGGTTCATGTCACCAGAGTTATTGATTCTTATAGGGAGCATTTAGGGGCTTTATCCACTTTAGATTTTTACTCCAGTAAAAATGTAAAAGTAACATTTTTTTTAGCTACTTCAATTATAAAAGTAAAAGTAATGCAGGAAAAAATGTTAAAGGTATAGAGGAGGATCTTTTATTTCCAGGTGGATCATCTCAATCATTGGTCATCCTAACTGTCAATCATTCTGGTGATGTGTTTACATAAGGTCGTCCTACGTGTTCTCCCCGTTAGCTATCTTTTTCTTTCAGGAGGATATCTGTGGTGAGCTAAGGTTTCAGTCACTGAAGCTCACCTTTCTCAACGCGGTTCTTTGAAAATGGCCGAGGGTCGGAAGAGAAGAGTGTCTACTAAGTGTCTGAGAAGAAAAGAAAGGCCTCAGAAGAGGCAGATATATCCCAGAATGCTTTGCAAGGAGAACTCTCCTCACAAAGCATTATGGGATTTGCTGTCACAGCTGCCCACTGTCACCATACGCTGTCGCTACCCGAGATTCCTATTAAAGGAACATTTTTCTATAATTCTGGATGAAAACTTCCTTAGACTTAATATTCTTAGTTTTATAACTAATGGTAACAGAGTCACATTTAACTTTGCATCGTCTTGAAAAACATATATTTTGGTATGTGATGAACGAAATGAATCGTCTGGATGAAACAAATTATTTTTGTTGTTTTCATGTTTTTTAAAGGAGAAGTCCGCTCATATTCAGAATTTGTTACATAATTATTCCATCCTGTTCAATAAAAGATCAGTGTTTTTAATTCAGAGTAATTTTCATGTGAATGTGCTTTACTGGAGGCATCCATGTTTTAGACTCAGTGATTGTGATGAAAATAATTTTTTTCATTTTTTTACTGATCAACGCTAAATTCATTAAATCACTGCAAACGGATTCGTTTTAGGTATAAATAATTGATTGATTATTTTGAATATTGATTGATTTTTCTTTGCTAACGAGTCTTTTCCTTTATATACCAAAGGCAATAATGAAAATAAAATTAAATGAAACAAATAAGTCTTTTTTTAAATATAGCAGTAGAAAGTATAAAGTTGTCCAAAAAGTAATTACTCCAGTAAAGTATAGATAGGCAACCTTTCTACTGAAGTAAGATAAGAAAGTATTTCTGCTTTGTTAGTTGACGCCTCTGAGGGAAAGAGATGTGATTGTTGCAACAATTTCTGTTCCATCACGGCTGAGTTTAGAAAAGCTATGAGCAGACGTCAAACACTCAGAGTGAGCAGAAGGAGCCATTCTAGAAGTGAATTACAGTCAAATACTTTCAGTTGTGCTTCAAACCTTTCAGCCTGTGAGGATCTGGTCACGTCTGCAACTGTTTAAGGCTTTCAGTCGGTTAGATCAGCGCTTCCAATGAGCATGATCTATAAACCACATCTCTATTAAAATCAGCCAACCTGCTATTTTTTCCAAAACCAACAGCTGGGATCCAAATGTCCCGCTTAGACACAGAGGATAACCTCACAGGAAAACCAGATCAGTTGGTTCACAGTCAAATTAAGGTGGGCGTACACTGTGCGTTTTTTCAATCGTTGCATGCAGCTGCTAACCCACAGGGTTTAGTCCTACAGTGTGAGTTCACAGCTCACGATTTATGTTCGGCCCAATGCTCTCATGTGATCTACCTGCTCACACTGTACGACTAAAAACCACGTGGGACTCAGCTCCGCAGGGAGATGGAGCTGCTATGACTCGTCTATTTGGAAGCCAAACAAATAGAGGAAGGAAGCTCACTAGAGTGAAACATGCTGCCTTGGCAATTTGTGCAATTTTGTGCTGAAAGCCCTAAAAAAAAGGAGACGACGTATTTGGAAAAAAAACACGGCTGAGCAAACGTGGCTACTACGGTCTGTCAATTTTACAGACAGAACTGCATTTCACTTACTGCATCCCTTCCATGCTGCTGTGTTTACAGAAGAATCCTTGTTTGCACCCTGAGCGATTTGCCCCCGACGGTCGGGAGAACATCAGACATGTTTGATTTTCTCCCGACCTCACGGTTCCTGATGGGGAGGTGGTCGTGAGAGGCTGATCGCCTCTCGTAACCCCCTGTACACTACACGACTCACGACGCACGATCAGGCTGAAAGTCGGCCTGATTGAAAGATTCTTGCACGACTGAAAAATCGCTCCTTAAATCGCACAGTGTACGCCCGGCTTTAGCTGCAATCGTTACAACGAACCAGCAGAAAGAAAACCATTTTGTAACGATCTTGGTTCTGTTGGTTTTCTTCAAGTTTTCAGTTTCAAGTTCATCCAGGTTTTTCCTTGTGTTCTAGATTCATTTAAGTTTCTTAGGTTTTTCTTTGTCAGTCCTCTGTTGCCCCCTTGTGTTTTCTTTTCCCTTGGCTTCCTCGTCAGCTCTACTCACACCTGCTCCTTATCAGCTCGTTAGTCCTTCCTTTGTTCAGTCAGCCATAAATACACTCCCTCTGCAGTCCCTGTGTGCTGGTTCCTCGTCTTACTTTTTCTCACCCGGACTCCTTGTGATGGTTTTCCCCTGATGTCTCCATGGTTCTGGTTTGTGTTTAATTCTTATGTTGCTTTTTTTGGATTCCTATTTTGATTAACATTTTTAAGTTGGATTTTTTTGGATTACTGTTTGGCAGCCTGTAATCCTTCATTAAACCTTCAAAGATCTCCCCCCTGCTGCCCCCGCGACCCGGTTCCGGATAAAGCGGGAGACAACGAGTACGAGATCTCACCCCTGCCTGTCAGCCTCTGCATTTGGGTCCTCTCAAAACCTCCAAACAAACCGTGACACATTTTAAGGTTTGTCTCAAGCAGATTTACTTAGATTAATAAAAAAACAAAAATATGCACAGAAAGGCCTTCATTTGTAGCTTTAACAAATGTATGAAGACTGATTTAGGAGGTTCCATGTCAATGGCGGCCGGCCCATAGGGGGCGCTGGGGCACCGCCCTCCCTGATGAGAAGAGAGAAACGTAAAATATATTTTTAGAAATTAACTCATAAATGTCAGTTTCACTCTCTAGAGTGTGTACCTATAAGCAAAACAAATGATATAAACTACATTTCCCTATCTACTGTCATTCATTTGTGGATTTCCACAGACAGACTCCTACCGTCTCTGTTCTGGGGGCTGTGATCAGACAGCCTCACATTTGCAGAGAATCTGCCAATCATGTACTATTGCTAGGTGAATTTAATAATTTAATGGCCAATCAGCGTCTCAGGACTTTATGGTCTTGGGGCTCAGAAAATACTGCGCTTTAACAGGCTTCTGCACCCAAGGCGCAGGTGCAGACAATTGGAGGGACAATGGCGAACGTAACGAGCGAGGTGCAGCTCGGTGAGATCCTTATTTATCTACCCGTTTGCCAGAAGAACATCACTGTTGTAGGATATGAAAATTTCCTGTCATGGTTATTGTGACTGTGACGAATCCACCTCGTCACTTAAAACAACCTCTAACTTTGCGTGCCACACACACATTCCTGTTATACTGTGCTTGTGAGGACCAATACACTCGCGCTGAGCCCAGTAGCTCCATTAGCTTAAAGCTACAGTGTGTAATAATTACATGGATATACAGTCATAAATGTAATATATTATACATAACTATGTTATTTATCATCATCTACGAGCTCAGCCTCTTAACCTTAATATTTGCGTTGCCTTAGAATTCGTTATTTATAATTACATAGGAGCGGGTCTCGCAGCCATGGAGGCCGACATCTTTGCGCTACGGCAGCGCAGAGCCAACAAACTAGCGATTGCGAGATCGCCCATTACGCTCGAAAGTAACTACGGCAAGTTGAGAGAGATTAACTGAGACGGTACTGAACAATAGATGGCAGTATTATGCCTGAGAATACTATCTGTAAAATTATCTATGTAAACAAACCTCATCACTTGAGAAGGTAGGTGATGCAGACGTCGTGGAAGACATTTTGTCCCGTAACGCTCGCCGTACTGTTGGGGGGGAGAAGCGGTGGCGGGGAGATGTTCATGTTGCTGCGGTCTGCAGTCTGGACGTTAGATGTCGCTGAAAATTACACACTGTAGCTTTAAAACACACAAGCTGTTCCTGGTTACCTGCTGGCGTATTGAGGGTGCACACTTAATATTTCAGTGGGGTTAGCCGTATGTGTGTGGGTGGGTGTGTGTGTGGGGGGTGTGGGTGTGTACGTGTTTATGCTACGGGGACTTGTCATCTTCAGTCTGGCTGCGTCTTTGCTGGGTTCAAACCCAGTTTGGTGTAATTGAATAAGTCAATGAATCTACGTAAAAGAATTAACTTGTAAAAATTATTTATTTTTGTACATCAATTGTTTGTGGAGGTAATATATGGACAAAACTGATTAATGAGAAGAAATCAGAAATAAGAGAGCTTGAGGGGAGGGGCTTAAACTATTTAATGGGGGCTGTGGGAAGAAGAGCGGCCATTTCTGTTTTCTGTTTCTTTGTTACATTGCTGGTAACTGGAGGGAGGCTGAGGCCCAGAGGATCTTGTACATGTTTAGTTTCTTTTGCACCCTGTTTTGAGTTTTTGAGCACAATAAATCACCAACACAGGTAACCCGACTGAGCCTGGATTCTTGGAGGCCAAAGAACCCCGTCACAGTGACCCAAATCATCACTGTTACTGTTATTATATAGTAAATTAAATCATTACTGTTAAATTGTATTTCATTTCCAATTGTTTATTTGAATTCTTATTCCGGATTAGTTGCAGACATACACTAGGCTATATCAGCCCCACCAAAAATATTTTTCACCAGCCGCCACTGTTCCAGGTCAGGCTGGATGCGGAGCTTGTTCAGGGAGACGACAGCGACTCAGAGCTCATCAAATGGCCCATTTTCACACAGCCTGTCGGCGCCAGCAGAATCTAATATAGCCTAGCTAAACGCTGGACTTCAGCATCACAGAGGCGTCTGAAAAGGCTCTTTCCCTCACCGCCTCCACTCACGCCTGCCTAAAATTGCTTGGGCACATCGCCCGAAACAGTAAGAGCCCGAAAGAGTCTTGAAGGCTGGTGCAGTGAAAATGTGTTAATTATGTGGGAATCAAAGTGAGCTTCTCTGTCTGGACAGACCAGAACATTAGGAGCATATAGAGGCAGAAGAGAAGAGTCCTGATTGGGAGCCTCACGGCTGTCATCACATCTGATGTTCAGAGCCTGTTTTCTTTCAGTGTTTGTATTCAAATGAGTCAATTTACCAAAGCTGACTGGATTTGCTCTTCCATTCATGCATGCACAAACACACCGCAGGAAGGCTGAAGGGAGACGAGTGAAGAAATGACACTCTAAGCATGATTGAGTTTTATTTTTC
This sequence comes from Cyprinodon diabolis, assembly GCA_030533445.1. Classification (NCBI taxonomy): domain Eukaryota; kingdom Metazoa; phylum Chordata; class Actinopteri; order Cyprinodontiformes; family Cyprinodontidae; genus Cyprinodon; species Cyprinodon diabolis. The sequence continues at coordinate 44,494,233 of CM060072.1, read as the reverse complement.
CCTTCTTTATTTATCCGTCTAAATTTGTTTGAGCTGTGAATTTGTTTTATCTGATGATCTGTATGAATATTGGCTCCACCAGCAGTGGTTAAATCACTGAGAGAAGGATGCTCAGTCTCACTCTATTCAAACATTTAAAGGACAAGTATTTGTAAAGAAGACATGTACAGATTTGTTTTCCTCCTCTATGATAAAATTCCTCCTGCTGTTCTTAACCTCTTTTGCATGCAGACTGTTGACCCAGAATCTATGCAACTTTAAAATATGCACCTGAGAGCATCATTTAAATAAAAAAAGTATAAATGAATCCAGTCGATCAGTTTTTGAGGACAAGAAAAAAAAAATCTAGGGAGGAAAAGAAATTCTATTCCCAAGCATCAGGTCAACTATTCTGCAAAAAGTCTGCAGTGACCCTGATTAATGATGTGTGGGATTTTAAAAAGGCCAAAGTAAATAACCCAGTCCTTCTTTTCACTGTAGACAAGCCATGATCTGCTTATCTGTTCTCCATTTTTCATTTGGAGGAAATAATAGCTGCATGAATCATGACAGCAGACAAGATAAAGGAGAGCAGGAGGCGGGGTTACCAATCTACTTGCTCTGGAGAGCAGAGTTCACTGCTTTTAGATGTTGTCTCCAAAGTCTCCAGTAGCAGAAAAAAGTCTCTAGATTTGGCGCTAGGAGCTTTTTAGAAATCAAAGTGCTAGAGGGGTCTGAAAAGTGGCTAAATATAGCGACTAAAGCGCTAAGTTGGCAACACTGCTCTTTGCATGGTTTGTTTTCAAATGGTTTGCTGCTGTCTGTTTGGACCTTTCTGAACATGTGCAGCAAATGGACTGATCCAATATGGTGGACACTGAAGGGGGGGGGCTGAGACACACTTAATATTATCAGCGTTCTGATGACATTTTAACCAAAGGATTTTTATCAAAAACATAATTAATGTACAAAAGTAAGGAAGAGTTGCATTAAACATACATGGAAACAGAGTTTTATGGGATCCCCAGGAACTTGGGGGCCTAATGGTAATTCCCCGCTGCTGGGATATGTAGTATTTACTTTGCATGTGTGTTTCTGGGTCTGTTTTTTGCAGCGGTAGAAATCGTCTTCCATTCTACCTTCATGCAACATTGATTGCTTCTATTGATCGTATCTGTCCTTCCACATGAGGGAGACGGCTCACATAAAACACTCAAACCCACAGACTGACACACAACAGCCCAGTGTAACAGCCATGCTGCAACCATTAAAAGCTAAATAAATGAACAAAAAGCTTCTCTCTTCCTCCCCCTTTCTCCATTCTTGCAGGTAACAATGTGCACCGAGGTCAGGCAACAAAGAATCATTGCTTCCTCAATTTAATTTGAGTGAGGAAAAGCTGGAAATCTCCTCAGCTTCAATTGCCTCTGCTGTCAGGCTGCCGTCCCACAATGAAAAGGGAACAGATGACCTTGTAAGGCCAGTGACCAACAGAGAGAGCATTAATATTTCACCCTGCTGCGGCCTGTTGTCCTCTGAGGCCTGCAGCATTCCTCATGCTGGCCAAGCCGCCCTTTGTGTGGATATTTCTTTTCTCTTTCAACACCTCCAATTGGAAGGATGCCACAGAAGCATGTCTTTTTTGTTTATCTAAACTGTATTGGTTTTTGTCTGCAAAGAGTGCAGTGGTTATTTTCTGCTTTAAATGTTACGTCATTGTGACCCAGTGAAGTATTCGCAGCCCCACAACTTATTCATATTTTTCAATTTAAAACCAGAAATTCAAAATATTTTGATAACCCAACTGGAAGGCTTTTAATGGCAGTAGACTAGAAAACACTGTGTGCCTCTAGAAGGGAGCAGAGCGTTGGTTGGCTCAGCAGACACTAGGTTGCCAGGTAGCACAACCACCTGTTAGCTAACAGATGAGAGATTGTCCCTCCTCTTTAGCCAAAGTGGAGGTGCATCAGCGTTCTCCTTGATAAATTGATAAAGCTTAAAGTTAGTGATAGCTCAGGATTACCTGAGCTATCACTAACTATATAGTTATAATCTACAGTTGTGCTGCTATAGGCGTAGACTGCTGGAGGACATAGGGACCCCTTTTTCATCATTCTGCTTCATTCTATCTCTATTCTCCCACTCTGCAGAATCTATTAGTTCAATCTCTAACGTTCTGCTCTCTCTGCTTTTTCTCATAGTAGCTTCATCTGGTCTGTTCCTGTTTGGCTGTGACTCCATCCTGGAGAGAAATATCAGCTGTGCTGCTGCCATCAACACCTTTGTTTCTAAATGTTGTAGATCAGCCTGTTTTCCAGTGTAGTCCTGTTTCTCTGACTGTGACTAACTGGATGTGCTCTCTTCATCCTCTGACATGGGAGCTGGCTCGGAGCTCGTCTGCCTGGCTGTGTGTTTCCTGGACGGGGCCGCCTGTGGAGCTGGTTGACAGTTGCCTTTTGTATCTATGCTTCTTTTTCTATGTCTGCTTCTGTCTCCTTGAACCCCAGTGGGCCTCAGCAGATGGCCGCTCACACTGAGCGTTAGATTCTGCCTATTTACCGAACCTGGAACTGCTTCCTGACTTACCTGGATTTCCCCCGGGTACCTCTTAGAATCTCTGACCTTCTGGCGCAGACTCCTGTGAGAAGAACCCACTCGTGCTCTAGAGACCATGCATGGTCCATGTAGAGAAACGCCAGGCTAGGTTGAAACCAAAGCTCTTCACATGAATCAGCAGATGAAGATGTTCTCTCCTGCCTGCCTGCAGACGCACATAACCTGCCAGATATCAGGGCCTCGCTTTCTGTCCTTCACTCATCAAAAACAGCTTGTTCTGGTATTTAATTGAAATTTAGCCAATAAAATGGAATGCTCTGCCAAATTACACATCCTGCTGATGTCCACATGCTGCACACTTGTCAAAAAAAAATCCCCCTTGGGAGGGAATTAGATTGAGCTGCAAACCGGTCATGAATTAGCATATCCAGATGCAGCCTGCTTCATTTGATTCCTCCACTTTAATTGGATTTCTTCTGCTGTGCGATCATAAAACTAGAGGTCTGCACACAGATCGCCGACGCCGTTTCTGGCTGATATCAAACAAGGATGAGTTAGGTGTGCTAATGAAGACAACAGCGTCACACAAAGCCCATCTGTCTCCCTGCCAATTAAAGCGCTCCATGACAGGCGGGCTGAAGCTGGAGCTGTACGTCCTTTATTTAGTGGCTGTAGCTCTCTGGGTGGATTGTTTTGAGACCTAAAGTGTTCGCTTGCTTTGTTCTCTTCATTCCTCCTGTTTTTGGTTTCTCACAGGGCATGGACGTGCTCCTTTTTTTTCCAGGCCTTTCCATGCGAAATAGAAAATCCATGCATGTGCTCTTCTGGCTAATTCTTTCACTTACCCTCTGCCAACCTCAGAGCAAGAGTTAGAGAAGGAAATTAGGTGATGCAAGAACTTCCCCCAGTCAGAAAAATGTTGAATTTAAACGCAGATGAACACTTCAAACCCTACATTTGATTTATTGTGTAAAAAAATCATGAAAACGTTTCCAGATTATTTCTAACTTTTAAACAAAAGCACAACAACAGATGTTCTATTTTAATTGCTTAAAAACTCTGTGTTTTGCATGCTTTAATATTTGGTAAAACTGCTGTTAAAGTGTTTAACTGCTTTTAACTCCATGCCATTCAGTAGGGAACGGGTGCTGAGCTTTGTAAAGCCTTTGCCAATAAACAGATTTCATTGTTGCGCTCTGAATATGCTTAATCACTGAGACCTGAAAAGGCTCCAAAGCTGCGACCCAGGCCACATCTCAGGTCTCCTTAGAAAGGGGAAAGATCCTATTAAACGTGTCTCACTGCCCGATTAGCTGATCTTTATTTGATTATAAATTATTCACCCAGATCTGATCATTAAGGTTAGATTCCAGTTCAAATGTTTGTACATGTCCGATCATTTGGGCCATGTTATATTATGCATATTATACTTTAAATATTCGATGCATTCATCAGAGACATGAGACGTGCATAAAGCTTTTAAGGACCAACTTCAAAATAACTTTGAATTAACAAAGATAAAAGTCAAGCAGGGTGTTAATTGCTGTTTGATGCTATGTTTCTATTTAGCTGGACGTGACAATTTAGTTAAGATGTTTTTTGTACTGAAGGCATGTGAGTGGGAAGGTATACGTGTGTCTGTGTTTTAGGAGGGACACATTGAGAGATGGACTGGTTGTATTTTATGCAGAGGTCCTGCAACCATCGTCGCACACCTGAAAAAAATCCTGAATCCGACAGTTGCAGACCCGCGCAGACCTCAAGTGGAAGAGCGTGGTCAAAAAGCAGCTGTGATTGGTCCTTGGTTGCCTTTCAGGCTGTCTTGTGTGGTCGTCCTTCTTGATCGGGTGCCGAGGCTCCCCCTTGCGCTTTGGCGGGAAACTGCTGTGTGTCCCTAGAAATTCCAGACCGAAGGTGCAGAAGCACAACAGCAAAACTGGTTCGCAACCAGACCCAAGAGACATTTGATGTGTGCGGTTTCAGAAATATAATCTCTACTTAACGTTCGAAAGCCCATTTAAGTTTTTTATTATGTCTTGCTTTTTTTCATTTTAGCATATCCATTATTTACGCAAATACAAAAACATTCAAAACGACCTCCCCCGCCCGAACAAGACAGAAAAGAAGAAAAATTAAGAAAAAGGAAGTATTGCCCAACCAGAAGCTATTCTGTTCACGCATGTTTCCGGAACGGATCGGGTAGTGATGCTCTCATTGGCTCAGAGCAAAGTTTTCATGCAGGCTGCACTCCAACCAGGGTCCTCCTTCCTCCAGTGATTTAAAATCCTAAACCAAGAGGACTCCGGCATTGATTCTGTTGCTGTCCTGAAAAATCTCTCTTTATTACCAACATTCTTAATGAGACAGAAAAGAAGGTGAAATTGTAAAATATTGTCTGTAGGTAAGAACCAAGCTGCTGGTCTGTATCATCATCTCCAAATGTTCATTCTTTGTTTTTTTACTCCTGCTGCCTTCTGTCAGCCGGCAGCACCAGAGCTTTCTTTCCACACTATAAATCAACTGGAGTCAAATCCAGGACAGACAATTGTTGCTATCGTTGCTGAGTCACTGCCTGACTGTTGAGCTGCTGATTGGGTCAGTTTGAGCTAATCAGGCAATTTCCTGATTTCTGGTTTTGTTAAAGGTTGGAAAATATGTGAATCTACTGTCAGACACATCTAGGAAGGTTTAAAGAGTGGCAACAATTCTGGAAATATAATCAATACTGAGATGAGCATATTTTCTCCCTGTTTCAAGCTCAGGTTTAGGTTAACAACCAGCAGTGCTGTTAAAAAGCTATTCTGGTTAATTAAAATGTAGACTTAAAGCAGTGAAGCAATGACTGAAAGCCTGAGGAACAACACACCCACTGTAAAATACTCGATATGCCAGTTGGAGCTACTGGTTATTCATCTGTACCAACAGGTGTTTTCATTCTGTCATTATAACTGTTTGCTTTGGTTTAGCTTGCAAAAAGCTGCTGCTGAATAACTTATGAAGATGTGTGGTAATAAACTCTATGGAAGGCAGTGTGCTGCAGAGACACTCAGCCTTTGGGTTATTTTCTATCTTCACTCGCCGATTTTATAATCGTACAGATTTTTTTTGAAGAAAAATAATATGTGGTAGAAGCTTAAGTTGTAATAACTCCACCAACTTGATGTGAGATAAAAAAAAATCTCATCTTTGCTTTTATGTTTGAAGATCAGCTAAATACCTCATGCTTTGTGGCAGTTACATATTCCATTATTCTGTGATTTGCTGGTGATCTATTAAGATTATATTCGTTTAAACAAAGAATCTGTGTGCAGCTAACAGTCTCCATGGTTAGATCTTAATGTCCCCAAATTATGAGAGAAAAAATATTTAAGTACAAAGATTTATGTTTAAAAAACTTTCATGTTCAGCTTATGAAAAGAAATAGGGGGAAATGGAGGGTTTACAAGCAGAATCCCCAAACCCCCCCCCCCCCCCCCCCCCCCCCAAAAAAAAAAAAAGTAATAAAAAGTAATAAAACAGCTTGCCCAGTTTTTGTTGCTGCTAATATTAAAGTTTTTTTTCTTCTTTTGAATCTTGTCCTGTTCGTCAGTGTTAAAACAAACTGTGATTGAGTTTGCTGGTTTAGATTTTGGCAAAGGAAAGCAAACGCCAAATTCCTTATTTGTCATCAAAATTCTATGAAAGCTGATTCTGGTTTAAACTTTCCGATTACCAAAAATTATTATTCCTGATGTAGAATTTATATAATATGAAAAACAGCAGAAACAGGCCAGTGCAGATGGTACGTTTTCAGCACCACAGACCTATGGACAGCAACAGTAAGATAGAGACCGGCTGAGAGACACTCCTTTCATAACATAATGTCATGACACACTTTAACACTGATAACACAAAGACATTTCCACTCCTCTGTGGAAAAAAGAGCATCTTTATATTCATGAGTGCTGCAGTTGGTTACATTATTCATTATTCCATTTTCAACAGACAGACTAGTTGCAGCTTCTTCTCTACTTGACCCGATGGTGATGATTGAAGGTATGTACAGACAAGTGGAAGGCGACCCAACACCCCCATGGGCCCCCATCTCTAAAATAAACCAAGAGGTGCCGCAGAGCACACCATAAAAAATCTACCAACTGTGATAGTGAGCCACAGTGATCCATCCGACTCGAGACAACACCTTCTTCTGAGGATTTTCTCCTTTAAATGTTACATTTCTGCAGACTTGTTTACTATGTGCAGACCTTTCATCTGACTTCCATTCAATAGAAAATATAGTTGCAGAAACTGTACCAGCAATCAGTTTACAGTTGGAAAAATGGCCTTGCAGTTTGCAATCGATTTGCCCCTCTCTATGATTTACTTCTTTTGATGATCAGCATAAATGTTCTGCCCAATCATGCCCGCAAACATGCTAAATGGACTTCACCACTTATTTTGCTAATTTTACAGATCTCACTATTCATGGACCTGGTTAGTAGATCAGCTTTGCTGAGCTTTCAATTTCCCATGTGCTTTTAAACACCCAGACCTTCAGTAGATTATCCCAGAGTGGTTTATATGTTAACTAAGGAATGAATAGATGCAGGCTGGACGTATTTCTAAAGAAGCCTTTAATCTAACACTCTGTTTCTTAACATCCCAGCTGCTGCTATGCTAAAGACTTTAAAGGTTTGGGCCACCTTATACTACCTGGATGATGCACTGGTGAAGATTCTCAGTCATTCAGGTCATAGTCTTTCCAAAAAAACAAAATTAAAAACAATCCACTGGACTTTGTTTCCAAGTTTGAAGACATTTTGACATTTCGCTAGATGGGAAGAGAAACGTCTTAAAACTTGGAAACAAAGTCCAGTGGATTGTTTTTATTTTATTATTATTATTTTTTTTTTGGAATACCTGGACGATGTTGACCAGCCCAGTAAGAAGAAAATATAACTTCTTCAAAATAATGGGAGGACTCTAGAACTTCTTCCTTTATTACTTCAAAATAAGAGTCTTAAACATTGAAACTGAGTGTCAAGCTGAGAGCAACAACCTTATTCAGAGACTAAAATGTTCTGCATTAACTTCCCCAGAGATGCACAATGAGAGCATCCCACCTGTACAGCATTGGATCATTTTACAGCCAAACCTCCAGCTTCAGTAATCATCATCTAAACCAGTAAAGAAACAATAAGAGTTGTGAATTGTTGTGGGAAAGCGATATTCACCTGTAAAGTGCAGTTAAATACACAGAGATTGAGGGATTTCACTCAGTCAGCATTTTATTTAAGACATCATTCAGCCCTTTCAGCACGATGGTCAGTCCTCTCCTCATCTAGAGTTTGTCTCCCTTACTTACAGTGATGGAAATGCTGTGAAGGTTGTGTCAGAGTCCCATTAAGCCGGTCAGATACTGTACAATTTTTTCAATTATTGCACTTAGCTACAGCTCACACTGTACGATGAAACTGCAGGGTTTAAAAGTTTCCAGCTCATAATGTTTGTTCGCACGCTGTGCGACCCGACGCTCTGATGCGATCTACCTGCTCACACTGTACGTCTAAAAACCAGGTGGGACTCAGCTCCGCCGTGAGACGGCGCTACTCGGACTCGTCTATCCAGAAGCCAAACGAGGAATATGAAGCTCACTAGAGTGAAACATGCTGCCTTGGCTATTTGGGCAATTTTGTGCAGTCTGTCAATTTGACAGAAATAACTCTATTTCACTCATTGCACCCCCGCCATGCTGCTGGGTTTTCCTCCTAGAGAAAGAAGAAGAAGAAGAATCCCTGTTTGTCAACTGAGTGATTTTTCCCATGACCACCTTAAGATGGCTGACTGAATTTCAAACATATTTAATTCAATTCATTTTATTTCTATAGCTCCAATTCACATCATGTCATCTCAAGTCACTATAGAGACAATTCAACCAGATCATCCAGTCAGATTAATTCAAAGTTTCTATCTAAGGAAAACCAGCTGATTGCAACGACTCATTGACTCTTCAGCAATCCCTCACATTAAGCATGCTTGTAGGGACAGTGGAGAGGAAAAACACCCTTTGAACAGGAAGAAACCTCCAGCAGAACCAGGCTCAGTGTGAGCGGCCATCTGCTGAGGCCCACTGGGGTTCAAGGAGACAGAAGCAGACATAGAAAAAGAAGCATAGATACAAAAGACAACTGTCAACCAGCTCCACAGGCGGCCCCGTCCAGGAAACACACAGCCAGGCAGACGAGCTCCGAGCCAGCTCCCATGTCAGAGGATGAAGAGAGCACATCCAGTTAGTCACAGTCAGAGAAACAGGACTACACTGGAAAACAGGCCAAGCTCCAACATCTAGAAACAAAGGTGTTGATGGCAGCAGCACAGCTGATATTTCTCTCCAGGATGGAGTCACAGCCAAACAGGAACAGACCAGATGAAGCTACTATGAGAAAAAGCAGAGAGAGCAGAACGTTAGAGATTGATATTATATATATATATATATATATATATATATATATATATATATATATATATATATATAGTAGATATATATATATAGTAGATATATATATATAGTAGATATGTGTAAAAGGGAATTAATAGGAGATTTTTTCCCACCACAGACGAACATTGCCAGATTATCAGCACCGGTATAGTTGTATCATATTAACTAAAGGAAATTATGATGTTTAAATAACACTAAAACTAGCTTTCATTTGAGCATTTTTAAAGCCTTTTCTGTAAATCTTTGAATGTTCTGCTCTATAAACTAACACACTAATGTTCTGGAGCCAAAAAGCCCAGAGCGGAGTCAGACATGCATCCTTCTTCACTTTGAGGCACAGCAGGCGGCGTTCCATTTGTTTCCTGCTGACAGTAGCTAAAGACCAGCGGTCAGCTGCCTGTGGAGCGTCCCTCCAGTCATTTCCATGTTAATAACAACAAAATATGTCTTTATGCCGAGAATGGGACATCAGGGCACAGAGTGAATGAAAAAAGATGGAGAAACAAACCTCTGGATCGACTGAAACCAGTGACATGCTGCTGTTCTGAATCTAGATGGTTAACTCTGAGTCTGGTCTGGTCCAGCTAGACACGCACTGATAGAGACAGATACCCCTGCTAGCCTCATTAGCCCTCTCCAGCTGCCTCGGTGACATTTTGCACTACATCCAAACCTCCAGCGACTTTCCAAACTACAGTCCCTGCCAGGACACTTCAAGCACACAGATCGGAGCGCTGTGTGGAGCTATACTGGCCCCGGCCCTCCAACACAAAATTATAAGGTGGGCTCTGTGTGTATACGTGAAATTGTTGTCTGGACTTTTCTATAACGCCCACACGTTGCCATCTCCATCACCTACTCCAACCAAAATGGTTGCTGGGAACAAAGAGATGCTCTTCCATTTGTGTAAATGGGCAATTTATCTGCTGCCGAGGGCGCCTTCCTATGAGTGGCTTTCATGAATAACAAATTAGCCGTTACCTGGTGACTGCAGGTCCAACAAGTGGCTCCAACTAATGTGGAAAACAACGGCCCTCAGCGCTTTCACACGTATGGAAGCTTGTTTGGCACGTCTGACTAAAACACACAGTTACAGAACGGCTGCATTTCCCCACAATAATAACTACAGTTATATTTTGATGCTTCCTTTTCTCTCTACCCAGTAGATCATCCATCTCACCAACGTCCTCATTTCACACTTTCATCACATCCAGGGACTTTCTTTAAAGGAGAAGTCTGGTCAGCAAGGAATGATCAATGGATCATTATTTATACTGAAAACTAATAACTCTGTGGTGATTTAATTAATTTAGTATTAGTAAAAAAAAATTAAATAATGATTTTCATGGTGATCACTGAGTCTGGGAGCGTCCATTTTTGCCCAAATATAGTAGCCCCTCCCTCCTGCCATCTTCCAGCAGTGACGTCACGGTGCGGTAAGCCTGGCGCCATTCTCCCCGCTTTACAAGCAAAATCAATGGGAACTACTAGACACATCTGGTCTAAGACTGTTGTTGTCGAGTCCGTTCTTGACATGAATTCAGGAAAGTCTGGACTCTGGGAGAACGGGAGCTCAGAATTAATCTGGGTCAACTGGAACAGAAGCGTACTGATGACATCACCACATTCAAAGCTCGTCTGGAGCTGCATGTCACCTCCTGTTATTAATAGTCTCTAGATGAATGATGACTTTTTTCATTCAGTGGAGGAATAATAATGAACACAGTCAGATAAAGACAACTGAAATGATTTAAAAAAAAAATAAAACAATCAAACCTGCATCTACGACGGAGTATTAGGGCCACACATGAAGAGAAAAAATATTTTTGCCATGACGAGATTAAACTCGACATGTCGAGTTTAAAGTCGACATGTCGACTTTAAACTCGCCATTTCGAGAATAAAGTTGAAATGTCTTATTGAGTTTAATCTCGACGTGTCGACTAAACTCGCTCCACAGCTGCAATCTGCGTTTTAAGAGTGAAGTTAGTCTTTGACGTGCTGCAACTGTATAATCATCACAGAAAGTACAATTTGACCAAATCATCTACACAATTTATGTCTGATTCTGGATTCTGTGCATGTATCCTGTGCAGCGGTTGGCTCTCTGGAACTAATTTCAACTTTATTGTCGACACGTCGAGATTAAACTCAACATGACATTTCAACTTTATTCTCGAAATGGCAAGTTTAAAGTCGACAGGGCGAGTTTAAAGTCGACACGTTGAGATTAAACTCAACATGACATTTCAACTTTATTCTCGAAATGTTGAGTTTAAAGTCGACATGTCGAGTTTAATCTCGTCATGGCAAAAATATTTTTTCTCTTCAGATCCAGCGGCTATGCAGAGAGAGCGCTGCTGCAGACGGGCTAACGTTAGCCTGTTAGCCAGTAGGCCATGTCAGACAATCCAGGTTTTATCGATATTTAATCTTCCCATTGAGGTAATCATACGTAATTGCATTAGACTAATATCAATTATTGATAACATTTTTTTGTTTTTCTTTAGAATTATCATTAATTCCTCCTCCGTGGAATTAATTGTTCTACCTGTATTTCTGGTTTTCAGTATTTTTGAATTTTGTGGATTTATGTTGATTTTTGCTTGTGTTACACTTTTTGTTATTAAACCTTCTATAAACCACTTTACTGGGCATTTGGGTCCTCTTCAAACCTCCATCCATCCAGGCAGAAAGGGTCCAGTTCTGCCATGAAAGGGCAGAGCAGGACTTATCCTCTGCTCATGTGGTCTTTGTAGCTGGTTCTCCCTATCTGAGCGGGGTATTAGTTTGGGCCTCTCTAGGTCTCTGGGAGCTCCGTCCTATTTTAGCTTCATTATTGCTTTTTTCTCTGTTTTCTTAGAGGTCAGGCAGAGAGGTTCAAACCCGGCTGAGATCTCTAATGATGTCACACACTCCTGCTATGCGCTCTGCTGTTGACATTATGAGTGGATTGTAGACCAGCACCACTGAATTTCATTGAACGTCTTTGGGTTTGCTTTAGACCATCAGATCAGTGTGCTGGAGATTTGTTCAGTGAAAATCCACATCATTTTCTGTCTGCGATGCATTTTTAATGAAAACATATTTGATTTCTGAAATAAATAATTTGTTATCAAACATGGATTGATACAGTTTTACAAGCTTGGCCAGTTTCTGCAGCTGGTTTGTGAAAATCAGCGAGCTGCTCAGACATGAATGGATTTGTTTTTTGCAGAATGGCCCCACTGGATTTACAACTCATTTCCTGACATGAATGGCAATGAAGGTTACGTGACCTCAGTCCAGCCATAACTGGGGCCCAGACAGCAGTGAAGAAAAGAGATGTCAGAGAGACATGGAGCACTTGGATGGGGGGGTGGGGGGCCAGGGTGTCCCCTGCTGCCCCCCGTTTGATGAGGCCTATGATTTCATTGACAGAAGTGGATCTGTTTGGCCGTGGCTCCTCGGCAGATGGACCGACACATGGGCTCAGCATTGTTATTCAGATGCGGCGTGTGTCGAAGCCGCTCATAAACTTCTAATGGATTCATCTCAGGAGCCCCAAACGGCAGCACGGAGATTTGTTTGATCTGTTTCCATGGTGATTCTCTGTCCGAAGCATATTTGTTTCTTTATTGCATTTGTTTTTTTCACACAGATACATTTTTACAACTAATGAAATAAGAAACACCTTCTACTGTCTGTTCCCTGGAGACGGCGGTCCGTCTGAGGTCGGGTCCTGAGGGAGCCACGTCCAGGAGTCCTGCAGGAGCCATTTGTGGTTCTCTGACGGTTTCTCTAAAAAGGATGTGATGAAGCTTCATCTATGACACACTTTGATCACATTACCACATCAGCTGTCTCCCTCTGAACTTCCGGCACTGAGGAGGACCTCTGTCATCCAAACAGAGGTCTTCCTCAGACTATCACTAATGTGGAGGTGTGCTGTGCTGCCACTATCTAGCTTCCTCCAAAAACAGCACAATATCTGTTTAGCTCGTTGGCGGCCCATTTTAACGCCAGCATCATCAGGGAGATCACAGGTGGAGGAGAGTGGGTTAGATGGTGCAGAGGCATCAATGGCCTCCTTTTTTTTCCAAACTGTTTACACACATTAGCCGACACATTTCTTCGACATTTATATATTAAAGGTCAAAGCTACAGCGTTTTTAACAAAAGTATATATCTTTTTAACTAATACATCCACAGAACCTTTAGAGAGGTGCATAGTAAAACCATTACAGTTAGTGAAAAAAATGTACATGGATGATATGCTGTGTAATTTTTGACAGGTCCAAAATATAGAGACCTCTGGTTACCATGGCAACGTTAATGTTAAAGTATTCTCCACCAATAGGAAGAGGAGTATGATATAGCTGAGAAATGGCTCCCTCTCTGCCATTTGTCAGTTCACTAGAACACCAGTATTGATTTGTGTTCTCTCCAAGAACCCAGGAAAGTCTGGACTCTGGGAGAACTGGAGCACGCAGCATCCGGTCCATTGGAGAGTACTGATGACATCACCAAATTCAAAGCTAGTCTGGAGCTGCATTTAAACTCCTGTTAATAATAGTCTGTAGATAATAATAAATTCTGACTTTGTTCATTTTGTGGGGGAATAATAATGATAAACACAAATCATAGTTAGATGATAGTAAGATAAACACAAATCAAATGAACGAGAGAGGGCTGCTACAGACGGGCTAACGTTAGCCCAGGCTGCTGCAGACGGGCTAGAGTTAGCCCTGGCTGCTGCAGACGGGCTAACGTTAGCCCTGGCTGCTGCAGACGGGCTAGAGTTAGCCCTGGCTGCTGCAGACGGGCTAACGTTAGCCCAGGCTGCTGCAGACGGGCTAGAGTTAGCCCTGGCTGCTGCAGCCCTCTCTCGTTCATTTGGATTTGTGTTTATCTTACTGTATTCATTATTATTCCCCCACAAAATGAACAAAGTCAGAATTTATTATTATCTAGAGACTATTATTAACAGGAGGTTAAATGCAGCTCCAGCTTTGAATGTGGTGATGTCATCAGTACGCTTCCTTTCCAATGGACCGTATGCTGCGTGCTCGAGGTTAGCCTCGGAGCTCAGATTCCAATTTCTCTGCAATGTGGTGGACTATAAATCTGATATCTGAGTTGACCGTACTGCTGATGAAGCTCCTCAGAAATGTTATTAGCACCCAGAACATTAGTGAGAAGTGCGGCATCCATTCTTCTGTCACGGGCGGGGAAAGCTGGAGAAGGCTGGACCTGTTTGAATCCATAGCCAAACTCTTATTATCATGGCCATCATCCAGGTAGACTGGAATGGAGAAGCTGAAATGGAACAAATCCTCTGATTCTTTGTCCTTCAGCCTATAACTCGCCCGGCCTTCATCAATCTGACTCATTCAAAGCAAACTTAAAGATGCACTGAGCGATGAATTAAAGGATCACATGTTGAGCACGGATATTATTCCTCTACTTTTTGAAATGTATTTATTTGTACTGATACCAGCTGCATAGTCTTGGCTTTAATGTCCAAACGGTTCTAAAAAATAAACTCTCACACCACTTCTGCTGAAATGAACACAGAAACTAAAAGGTTCTGTTTTGTATTTTCCTGAAAGACGCCTTGGTGTTTTTCTCTGTTAAAGTCTTTCACAAATCCGCTTTTCTTTCAAATTGCTACCACTGCTACAGCATTTAGCTGAATAAATCAGTGCTTCTCTGTGCTGCCAGTGATCCCTGTGGCTGTCTGAGCGCTCAATCCTTCAGATCCACTGAAGCTCCGTATCTGCTGCTAACACCGAGGAGCCAGGCTGGGAAAAGGCGCAGATTGCAGTAACAATGAATCTCAGATGAGAGCTTTGCTATTCTTGGCACATTTGTAGAGAACTTTCTCCTGGTTGGTGTGGAAGCTGTGGAAAGCAGCAAACTGTTTTCATGTGATTTCCACTGTGTCTGAATTAAATACGTGGGTAGCAGATAAGGAACAACAGCCACCATCCATGCCTACAGACCAGGAAGTAGATGTTCTAAGAAGAAGAAAAAGTAAAATGAAGAAGAAGAGGGAAATGTGGTGCTCTGAAACCATATCTGTGCAGATGTTCTCCACCCAGAACTTCAGACACAGACGGTGGTCCAGCCACACTTCAGGAAGTGTTACTGTCCCCATCTTGGACTGGAGCTCCACCGTTTTGTCCTGGACAGATGGTGTTAGAAAGCTGCTCAGCAGCGTGACGATGATGAAGGTCTGAGCCTCAGAGGCAATTACTCATCAGCCATAAAAGCTATCATGGTTAGTTTGTTTGAGATGAGTCGTTGCTTCTCCATCTATTGCGCATCTGAACATTAAAATCTGATAATTGCGGCTCTTTGCTCCATCGTTCATTGGTTCAGGTCAGAGATCATGTGGCGGAGGCTGAATAAAAGGGGCGTGGCATGTTAATGACTGATGCTCTTTGCCGCCAAATCCATCAAACATCAATTGTTTATATGCTGGGATTGGAGGAGACCCCAGGGAAGGAAAGAAAGCCCTTCTGCTCTGCAGACACCCAGAGGTCCCACATCTGGAGCTGCAGAGGATCATTTAGAGGGAGGGGCTCTGGGTTTACATCTAGTTGCTTACTTTAGAGCAACAGTCCCAATGTTTCCTAATAAACGGAGTTTGTTGTTTTGAAAATCTGGACTGCTGGAGGACCTAGGAACCCCATTTCATCATTCTGCTTCATTCTATCTCTATTCTCCCACTCTGCAGAATCTATTAGTTCAATCTCTAACGTTCTGCTCTCTCTGCTTTTTCTCATAGTAGCTTCATCTGGTCTGTTCCTGTTTGGCTGTGACTCCATCCTGGAGAGAAATATCAGCTGTGCTGCTGCCATCAACACCTTTGTTTCTAGATGTTGGAGCTTGGCCTGTTTTGCACTGTAGTCCTGTTTCTCTGACTGTGACTAACTGGATGTGCTCTCTTCATCCTCTGACATGGGAGCTGGCTCGGAGCTCGTCTGCCTGGCTGTGTGTTTCCTGGACGGGGCGGCCTGTGGCATGCTTAGTGTGAGGGATTGCTGTCAATGAGTCGATTTAATTAGCTGGTTTTTCTTAGAAACTTTGAATATATCACACTGTATAATCTGGTGAACTGTATGGTGAGGTGTTGTGAATTAGTGCTATAGAAATAAACTGAATTGAAAACATAGCTCTGATTTGATAAACTAGCATTAGGAGCTCCTAACCTGGTCAAGAGGAAATTATTGAACCGCGCCAGGCCACCATGTTGGAACCTTCTGCTACATCATTACTACAGCAGTGACGCAATTAAACACAGCAAATTATAAATATAAATCCACCTATAAATTGATAAAAATATGTCACTGATGGATGGATTGTTCCTTTAAATATGCAAAAGTAAAAGCCTTCACATGTATTCCATGGCGGCTTTGCTCCTGTCGGCCTTCATCTCAGCCTTTAATCTGAGAGGAATAAACTGCAGTGTTTAACTAACACCTGAGAGGATACACGTAGAAAAAATAAGTTAATCAAATTCAACAAGTAAAGAATTGTTAGCTATGTAGCAGGAAACCCGTCGGACAGAAACCGTCCTTAAAACCAGATCTGCTGGTGAAGAGCATCGTGATAAATCTAGCTCTAGACTTCTCATCTCATCTCTGACTCCTTTTCCTTCAGCCTCCATCTCTGCATTCAATCTAACGTTACAGGACTGTCTGCTGTCCTCAGGAGGCCTGTGTCTGCACCACTGCTGGACGGGGATTTCCACTTATTATCTGAGTAGCAGAGGAGGGAGCGCAGAGATATGGAGATAGAAGTCACACAGGAGGAGAAATGCGAGCTAGAACGGTAGATATGTAGGCAGATTCTTAGAGGAACGGTTTGCATCATTATGTCTGAAAATTATATAAAACATAATGGAATATTTATTTTCATAAATATTTATTTAAACATGGTCTAATTTTTCTTTTGAGAATTAAACAGTTTCTAACCTAAAGGCACCATTTGCTGAGCTTGGCTGAGATCTTATAAAGCCAGTTTTAACCCTTCTGAACAGTCTGCAGACCAAAGAGAGCAGAGGTTGTTTCCTCAGACAAGCCGCCTCATTTGGTCTGAAAGCTTCTCTGGGTTCTGACCCGATCCGCCCATGCAAACAGAACAAAGAGAGACAGTGACTCTGAGGGAAGCAGCAGTGACCCCCATCATAACTCCTCACCCTCAGCTGCTGCTTTCTGTGCAGCTGCTGCTGCCCTCATCTCATCAGGCCCATTCAGTCCGAATGGTAACAGTGAAGTGACTAAAGACGAAGTGTTGTTTTCTGACGTTACCTCATGAACTGAGCTGGTTTCCTTGGAGAAACATTTCATCCATTAGGTGGATGTTAACATCCAGGCTGATGAAGCAAGCAGACAATAAATGACACGATGCCATCTAAGGAATGCTGGATTAAAAACTGAAGCTGGATCTCAGATTGAGCCTGAGAGGAGATGCATTTTCCACCAGAAGCTGAAGGGCGCAGCGAAAAATACCTGCAAGGTCAAGAGCCCTATTTGGAGGTCAGCTACCCTGATCCATACCAATACCCCCCCCCCGCCCGTTACTGAATCCAATTCCAGAGACAAGCCCAGGCTTGTCCATAATGGATTCCTTACGTCACGGAGCTGGAATTGTGCTCGCCTGCTGCTTGGTTAATATTTCAGCCAACTGTCCGTCTTCCTCTCACAGCCCACTTTGCTGTATTGATTTATTGGAGCATTCCCGCTGCCCAACTCTGTGGCAGAAAGATGATCTTTTATGGCGATTAAAGCAAAAGTCCGGTCAACAAGGAATAATCAATGGATCATTATTTATACCTAAAACTAATACATTCGCAGTGATTTAATGAATTTAAAGTTAATCGTTAAAATAAAAAAACAATAATTTTTGTTGTGGTCACTGAGTCTGGGAGCGGCCATTTTTGCCCAAATATAGTAGCCCCTCCCTCCTGCTATCTTCCAGCAGTGATGTCACGGTGCGGTAAGCCTAGCGCCATTCTCCCCGCTTTACAAGCTAAATCAATGGGAACTACTAGACACATCTGCAATCAACAACAATTATTGAAGATTTCCAGAGGACTTCACCATTGAAATTCACCAGAGCTATAGTGAAACTGACAATGCCCACGTGCATGGCAGCTGGATGCTGGAATACATCGGGTAAAAGTGAAAAAAAAGAGTTATTCCACCTTTCTGATTCCTGATCCTCCACGGACGGGTTGGTCGTTGGATCGCCAACTTGAAGAGGGAGGATTTGCCATTGAACTTCTGGCCAGAGAAAAAACACGTAATATGTAGCCAACATTTGGAAGAAGAATGTTTTCAAGATGACTTGGATAATAGCGCGTTGTGACAAACACCAGATACAGCACTGGGACTTGATCAACAGCCGATACCGCACCGTGACGTCACAAACCAGTAGGTGGCAGTAGTGTTCTTTGACAAACATGGATGCCTCCAGTAAAGAACATTCACATGAAAATTACTCTGAATTAAAAACACGCATAATTTATTGAACATGTTGGGATCTGGAGATCTGCCACCTGTCTCCAGCAGAGAGCGCTGTGGGCTTCCTGAGCTGGAGTCCTCACCACACCTGAGGATCATCAGCTCATCAGAAGACCACCCTTCATTAGCAGCAGTCAGACCTTCCTTCGACGCCGCAGTGTTGACCAAGTTTGGTTAGCGAACCTGAGACTCTAAGAATTTAGGAAATCTTGTAGACACTAGAGAGAAACAAGCGTTTCTAATCTGCCTCTGTCTTCTTTGATCACAGGAAATCCCACCGACGTCTGAAGCTCTGGGTGAGCTTAATCTGAGAACCTGCCTGCCTGCCAAAGTAAGCCAAACCTGAAGATCTCAATCTGGATTCATTCATCAGCTCTCAGAGGAAGAGCTTGGAAACATACTCAAGTCTGAAAACTCTCCAGCTCGAAGCTAGACGCTGCTGCTGCTTAACTCTCTGCCTCTTCAAATGTCTCTGGACCCAACCGGTTCCCCCTCTCATAGGATCTGTCAGAACCTCTTCAGGTACATTAAAAGATTTAACTCTCTCATCATACAATCAAACTGCAAAGCTAATCAAACTCTCATCTCTCCAGAAAGGAGTTGAAACCAGTCCCGGACCAGCACCTGAACCAGTCATTACATTCTCTGTGTGTGTTTCTCAATAAACTTTGTTCAAACTTTTACTCAGTCTCCAGTAGTGTTCTGCGTATGGGTCAAGTCCTTAGCCCATCATGACAGAACAGGATGGAATAATTTCATATTTAAAGAACTTTCAGAAGTTTGTATTCTGAATATGAGCGGACTTTTCCTTTTGTACATCTGGTTTTAGGCTCTCATTCTTATTCCTCTGTCCAGAAAACATGGGGCTGCTTGTTCTGCTCTCAGTCTGGATAGGAGTGGTCAGACACAGTGGTGTCGATTATCATTCAGCAAACAGGAAGCATGTCATCAGGCTGGGAGCTGATGGTGAAAGCGGCTCTGTTTCTTGCTATATTTAGAAGCTCAGTGTCTGGAAGAGGACTTCCTGGTGCAGTTGGAGATGTCTGGATGTTGCATGCATTGGCTGCTGTCCTTCCTGTATCCTGCATCCTTCACACCTGTTCTGTTCGTGAGAACCAACCTTTTCTGCAACTCACAGAAACTCTGTGCAAGCGACAAACATGATGAGCAAACAATGCAGAGTGAAGGCTTCAGAATCTGCATATTAACATGAACAGCTTTAGAACTGATCATCTGGGCTCTATTAACAATGCTCTTTGGAAACATTTACTTGAAAATGTGAATGTATTCAATGAGTAAAGAGGAAAGTCAAGCACAGTTCATCAAGCAGTCATCTCAGGTCAGCTTACAGAAACAATTCAACCAGATCATCCAGTCAGATTTCTATCTAATAAAAACCAGCTGGTTGCATCGACTCATTGACTCTTCAGCAAGCACATCACAGTGGTGCTTTAGAAGCGTGTGCTCCTTAAGCCTGGTTTATGCTCAGAAGCCAGGTCGTCTGCATGTATGTCGCAGTGAACTCACCCTAAACATAAGGAACCCGTCTGGAAAAGGAATTATCTCCGATGCTGAAGCAGCAGCAAGAATACAGAGCAAAGAGCACCGACAGACGTGTGTTTGACATTCAGGCCTAGCAAGGCCAGCAGACCATCAAAGACACACAGAAACAGCAGCTCTGCAGCTGCAACATCAGACTGGATGCTTTTCAGAGGGATTATAAGTAAATAACCAGGTTATCACTCCTTTAAGCTTTAAGCTCCTTTAATATATGGTGAAACCAGAAAGCCAGGTTTGATTTCAGGACCTTCTCGCTGCCATGCAACAGGGTGAACTAGAAAAAATTTAGCTGAATAGCAACATGAAGCTGCATGTCATCAGCAAAGCAACTCAATGCAAAGCAGTCACTAGACAAATAAAACTTTTTTCTCCTTCAACAATAAACTGGAGCTGCTATACGTCTAAATAAGACTAAACATTTGAGTTTAGATTAAAGAGGTGCTTCTATCTCTCCTTTGCCTGGTGGAGTCAGATATGCAGAGCAAAGCAACAATCAAAGCCGGGCCACGTATTAAATGTTTAAACGTTTCTTCTTCAGACACAAAGATTGGAACAACTGGAGGTGAATTTCAAACAGGATCCAAAGCCGATTCTGTCCCATGATTCAGAGAAATTCTTTGAGAATGAGGCTGAGATCACTGTGTCCACACCTTCTGCATGCTAATTTATAGCTCCATGTTCACAGTAAACTTCCACAGCGCTGAGTGGAGAACTGCAGAGTGGCTCCGTGTCCCACACACTGGAAGCACTTATGGTGCATAGGAACCTACTGAGAGGAGGCATTGATACTTCTACTGAGACACACTCTTTAATCCAGTAACAGGCGTATTTAAAGTCACTCTGAGTGCATTCAGGATATAAAAGAAAGCATCATTACTGCAAACACTAAACTACAGAGATGTAAGGTCATGATAGGAGCAGAGTGAGAAAACCAGCAATGAACTGGTTTAACGCTCAGACTTCAGCTGTGAAACTGGGACGACTTCTTCTCTCTTCTGCTCAAACTGAAAGTGATCGTCCCACCGTCTGAGATCCGTGAGCAGATTTCAGAAAATTTCTCCCGAGAACAGAGAGGATGTGAAAGCTGAGGCTGCAGAGAGGTTCTGGAGTTGCTTCTTGTTAATAGAATAGGAATCCCAGGTGGTTCCTCCAGAGAACCTTCAGCACGTTCTCCCACCTGCTGAGCAGATTGAAAAGCTTTGTACTCTGACTGAGCCGCTTTGTCCAACTGGCAGCCATTTCTGAGTCATTCCTGACTGCAAGTCAGTGTGAGACAGTTTATCACAAAGGCCTTTAAATGGTCGGACAGGCAATTACACAGGGGTGGACTTTTAATTCTTCTTTTTAAAGGTGAAGGGAACAGAAATAAAAATACATGCTTTCATGACATGTTATTTTAAAGTTGAGTGTGTATAATCAGAGGGAAGAAGCACAAATATTAAAAGCTAATTTTTCTGAATGAAAATCACTAATTCAATGTTCATCTACGTATAATCTACCATATAATAATTTATATTATAATCAGCCATGTATGATCCTATGTGAACGCATGTTTATACTTAGACCCAATTTAAAACCAGAAGACCGAGCCTTTATCGGCGCCTGCACCTCCGGGAGAAACGAAACAAATCCAAACACACTTTAAACTATCTGCAGGGATGAAGTTATATATAAAATCTATTAGGCCAAATTAGAACCAGCAGAATATTCAATTAAATTTTTCTATTCAGTTTATTTCTATAACTCCAATTCACATCATGTCATCTCAAGGCACTTTCCAGTTTAACCAGATCATCCAGTCAAATTAATTTCTATCAAAGGAAAACCAGCTGATTGCATCGACTCATTGACTCTTCAGCAATCCCTCACACCAAGCATGCTTGTAGCGACAGTGGAGAGGAAAAACTCCCTTTGAACAGGAAGAAACCTCCAGCAGAACCAGGCTCAGTGTGAGCGGCCATCTGCTGAGGCCGACTGGGGTTCAAGGAGACAGAAGCAGACATAGAAAAAGAAGCATAGATACAAACTTGTCAACCAGCTCCACAGGCGGCCCCGTCCAGGAAACACACAGCCAGGCAATATGTCTTATGATTCAGGAGAGGAAAAAAGTCGAAGGACAAAAACTGTGTACGATGGAGACCTCGCATTATGTCCAATGCTTTTCTCACTCACTTGGTTTTCATCAGTGGCGTCAGCTCTAGAAGTTTGCCCTAAAACCGAAGGGTTGACGGTTCAAGCCCTGGGTCTGGCTTTCAGTGTCTTTTTGTATATATGTATATATATATATATATATATATATATATATATATATATATATATATATATATACATATATCTCTATAGTTCTGCTGCTATAGGCTTAGACTGCTGGAGGACATAGGGACCCCCATTTCATCATTCTGCTTCATTCTATCTCTATTCTCCCACTCTGCAGAATCTGTTAGTTCAATCTCTAACGTTCTGCTCTCTCTGCTTTTCCTCATAGTAGCTTCATCTGGTCTGTTCCTGTTTGGCTGTGACTCCATCCTGGAGAGAAACATCAGCTGTGCTGCTGCCATCAACACCTTTGTTTCTAGATGTTGGAGATCGGCCTGTTTTCCAGTGTAGTCCTGTTTCTCTGACTGTGACTGGGTGGATGTGCTCTCTTCGTCCTCTGGCATGGGAGCTGGCTCGGAGCTCGTCTGCCTGGTTGTGTGTTTCCTGGACGGGGCCGCCTTTATATGTATGTATATGTATATATATATATATGTATATACATATATATATTGCTATTTCAATATAGAGGTAATAATGATAATAATTGTTTTTGATTTTTGATTATGATAATTAGCATAACTTATAGTCCAGTTTTAATAACCTCAAAGTACCACGAACAGAAGAAAAGTAGAAATAACACTAAATGTTTTATTTAAAAGGTTAAATATCAATAATAAAACCTGGAAAAGTTGTCTTTGTCTGCTTCTGCAAATAACGAAACAATATAGATGCAAATCACATTATATAAAATCAGCTCTGTCAACTAGTCAGTTAGCATGCGGGCTAATAAATGCTAACCTCTTTTATAGGTTTAGCTTTAGTGAAACTGTTGTGGAGTAAAAAATGTTGAGATATGTCTGTTCTGACAAAGGTCACGAAAGATAAGAATGAGTTCTCACAGCCTCCCTCATGGTATGAGGAGATGTTAACCTAACAGCAAACGGCCTCGATGAACTAAAGTTGTTTTTCCTCCAAATGTTTCTGTGTGAGAAAGTTCTTTAAACAAGGGGTGGGTTGGTTCCCCTGGGGGGAGAATGTGTTCTGGGATTTTTGTAAGGTATAAATGTACTGAGCTTTGCCTAGTCAGAGCCTAGTCCCTCCGTCTGAGGACGTTAAATAAATATGAACCTTTATACCTGCAAAAAATGCCTCTGCCTCGGCTTCCTAACTTCACACTGTCAATCATCTGCTTCATCCTAGGGTACTTTGTTCAAACAGTGTCACTAGCTGCATGTTCTGCTATCATATTCTCCTCAGTAAAGTGGTTCTGGAACGAACTGACTGGAGAGTTAGAGCTGCAAACTGTGGACCAATGTCACATTGACCCTTATGGACTAAGTGAGGTTTCTGAAGTTCATGCACAAGTCAAGGCAGGGGAGGAAACACGTGAGGAGAATGTTCTTGTCTGAAGGAAAATAATGAGCGGAGCTAAAATCCAGCTGGGAAACATCTCTATGAATGCCAGACAGTAATCCTCAGCACAGACAGCGGCTGGGTGAAAGGAAGGCTGGGAAATGACCAGCACGTTCCTTGACCTCATGCAGGTCGTACAATATTCCAACATCAGGGTGGTCAATCACCATTGTTTTATAGGCTTAGTCAAGGACTCATTACAGGACAGAGATCCAAGGCCTTCATCCTTCAACTGGAAAACTATCCCTGCTACTGATTCCTCTGTGGGGGACATATAGTATCTCCATCTTTCCACCCATTTTCTAGACCTGCTTAGCCATGAAAATATCATGGGCCTTTCTCAGACATATTGGCAGGTGCTGGAGAGAAAATATCGCTCCACAGGCCTACGGGAATCCTACCTTGTCTGGAAAAATAGTTTACTGCTGTGTAAGAGGACCCTTTGTAAAGCAAGAGCAGCATATTTCTCCTCATTAATAGAGGAGAATAAGGATAATACTAAATTTATTTTTAATCCAGTTGTCAAACTCACCCAGAGCCATAGCTCTGTTGAACTGTCCATTCCACCTGCTCTTAGAAGTAATGATTTTTTGGGATTCTTTATAAATAAGATTGATCTTATTTAAAATAAGATGATTAGCACTCCTCTATCTGTGATTGGTTTGTCTCTGGAGGTGAGACAGCATCTGAGGTAGTCATGGAATCTGAACCAGGTTTAGACTGCTTTGATCCAGTTGAACTTTCAGAGTTAGCAAAATTGTTGTCTTCATCTAAGCCTTCAACATGGATGTTAGATCCAGTTCCAACCAGGTTATTTAAGGAGGTATTCCCTTTGATCTCCTCCTCCATTTTAGATGTGATTAATCTATCTCTGTTACAGGGATATGTACCAAAGGCTTTTAAGGTTGCTGGAATTAAACCTCTGCTTAAGAAACCGTCTCTTGACCCAGATGACTTGGTCAATTATAGACCTATATCCAATCTTCCTTTCTGATCTAAAATTCTTGAGAAAGTAGTTGCCAAACAAGTTTGCGACCACTTACACCATAATGAACTTTTTGAAGAGTTTCAGTCTAGCTTTAGAGCTCATCATAGCACTGAAACAGCTCTGGTGAAAGTCAGTAATGATATTCTCATGGCCTCAGATAATGGACTTGTATCTGTGCTCGTCCTGTTGGATCTCAGTGCTTAAAAGATAGGTAATAAACACCACTAATGAAAATAAACGTAACAATTCTGCTGCATTTCAGCTAAAAGTCAAAAGCTGTTATTTTCAAAGTTAACAGATTGGATGTAGTTCAGCCGCTGATCAACAGCTGCAGACTGAGGATTTAACGTGCAGCAATCTAAAGCAGAGAAACCCTACATATTCCACTGATTTCCCTAAACAGCCTTCCCCTCATGTGAAATTTGGCAGAAATGAGTGCAGCCGATCCGCCGTCCAGCAGACATAAATCACACCCCACTGGCAGCAACATATATCAGAAGTTTATTACCTGGACATCGATCGGCTCTCAGACAGGCCAGGGATGGGGATTGTGGTAAAGGGGAAAAATGAACTTCTGCCTTTGGCGTTTTGTCTCGATATAACCAACTAGCCGAGCGGTGAGGAGAAAAATACCTTCTGTTCTCGGCTTATGTTTTCCTTAATCCATAAGAGCGCGCCTGGCTGTAAACCCTCAAGGACAGCCTCTTTTTTTCTTTCCTGCACTGATGAACAATAAAACCAGAGGAAGTTCTTGCTGAAGTGGTTGTGGTGATGAAAGGTGCTCTGAGTCACAAGCTGTCTCCTTTTTCCATCATTGTCGTCGATTCTAAATGCCGGCTTGATCAGGATGATAACATTACAGAGCTGTAAGAAAAGCCATTGCTGCCGTTTTCCGCAGGTTCTCCAAAGTTAATATCAGGAAAAAAACAAACCTAAAACCTAAAGATGCAGCTTATCAAAAACAGCCTGGTTTTGCATCAACAGTTGGACCGTTCTTATTAAAACAGGAATTCCATTTTCTTCACTAAGAAAGACTGGTTAAATTAAAAAAAAAAACAATTAAAAGAACCCATCTGGCTGCACAAAGCAGGCGAAAAACACATCAACCCACATTTAAAATAGTCGAAGCTCATCATAGATACAGAATAAAAGCAAAATTACATTTATCATCTAAAAGGACAGGACTTCTACTGACGCTGATGAGAGCAACCACCCAGAAATGGAACAAGCTTAGAACAGATATGGCCGTTCCCAGCAGTGCTGGAATTCATCCAGGAAGACCCAGGACAGCCTCTAAATAACCTCCTGACTGCCTTAGTGTTGGCCATTTCATCGTGAGAAGGAGCAGCGTTTCAGGGGAAGGCAGTCCAACACGGTGGGGGTGGGATGATGGTCTGGGGCTGCTGTGCTGATTTAGGATGAAAAATTCTTTTTTTAATTTCACCTTTATTTATACGACTCTCTCACTGAAATACGAAGCTGATTTACAAGAGTGACACATATACAAACATATACACATACATTATATATATGTGTATATATATTATATGTATCTCAGGGTGGGAAGTTTCTTCCAGATGGTGTCGTTTTTCCCAGAATTTTTCCATGTTTTTTTTTCCAACTATAAGAAACAGTTTCTTCCAGTTTCTTCTGGAAGAAACTTGGAAGGTCAAATTTACTGGAATGTTTTGTTTCCTTTGGTATCACTACTGAGCAAATTTTGTGTAAAACCAAGATAAACTGATTATTTCAGAATTGCTGTGATAAAATAAACACCAGAAATGCAGAGAAAGTGGTTTAAGGAGGGTTTTCCTCTGCAGGATTGCAGGCGTTGCTCGATGTAAGCGAGCTGCTGGAACGACACAAATGGCACCAGATGATGTCATCTACTCTGCTACTACATTTCCTGTAATTTACAACAATACATTTTATTTATATATCCTGAGCCGGCAGCATGCAGTTATCCTCTCATCACTGCTCTCTTGGGTTTATTTGATTTTTTTTTTTAAATGTGAAATTGAGGGGGAAAAAATGCATTTTGTTTTATAAAAAACTACAACATCTCAAATGAACCTATTTTTTTTTAAGCCTAAGAATACCAATAAGACCAGTATAAAGCTGCATCTGGTTTACATGCAAAGTCTATGGCGGGGCAGCGTTGAGGGGTCCGGTTGGAGCATCGGGGGGGTGCATCCAAGCGTTCTGGCTTCCGAACATCCAGGTGTTCGACGCTTGACTTCAGTAAATTAAACTTTTATCATTGGAAAAAAATATTTTATTGTTTTATTTCAAGTGTATATGAGCTAATTATATTATTTCAAGAAAAAAAACTTATTCCATTGGCAAATCATCTTATTTATCTGCTCAAACTAAGGGGAAATACACTTAATTTAAGACATTTTTGCTTCTTTGTAAATGGTTTTTGCAGTTCACATTCCAAGAGTGACACCAAAAAAAAAATAAAAAAACAGCCCCCTCCATCCCTGAAAACCTTTCAAAATGAAATCTCTATTTTATATTTAATCAGGTTTTGTTTGATTTGACTAAATGATCTGAAAAAGTCAACTGTGAAAATAGTTTTATTTATTTTTTTCCCTGTTTGATCAGTAATGAGGAATCCTTCCAGATGCTGATAGGCTTACTTTCTGCATATCACTCAGTTGACAAAATCCTCTAATTAAAGAGGAGATAAGGCTCCAGTAGCTCCTTTCATGTGCTAAGCATGGTGGCTGGTGTAATTCTGAAGGTTTCACATTAACAATCCAAACATTGATTTTAAGACGAGTCCTGCTGAAGTGAAGCATTGAGAGCTCTGTCAGAGTCTCTCAGGGCTTAGCAGAAAAAAATCTATTTACTTAGCAAGAACAGCAAACGTATAGGTTTATACAGACACACCTCCGCACAAATGAGGAGGCACACATATACTCTAACACTTAAGACCACAATCACACTCACATGGTGGATTTCAGATCAATGCTGGGGGAGAATCAATGGGGGGTAGGGGTGGGGAAAATGGCTCAGGGCGCACATATATTTAGAAAGGTAAAAGAGCTGCAAGTGGGTCGGTTGTGGAGGAGACAGCAGTGAGAAAAGGAGAAAGGAAAAAGGCTACAGGAGCGGTTCTGTTCAGCTAATTGATTTAGTGGGGGCCGCTTGATTGCATTCCTCTTCCTCAGGGTTTTAGTTCCTGTAGGCTTCCTACCTGCAACCACACAAAAAGGATCAATGCAAAAAAACTGTAATCTAAATAACTCCTTTTTTCTTAAATTAAGTACATTTTTTGTTTTTTTCTTGGATTGAGGAGGAAAGTGCAACACTTTGCCAATGAGACAAGACAATTTACCTTTAAAATAAGGACAATTGCATTGTCTTATTTTAAGTGCATATTGTCTAATTATCTTAAGTTAAAAAAAATATATTCCATCGGCAAATAATGTTATTTACCTGCTCAATTTAAGGCAAATTACGCTTTGCATTTTAATTAGATTTTTATTAATTTGAATTATTTTTAGATGTTTTTACAGTGATCTACCTATTTAAAGGAAAAGTCCCGTCATCAAGGAATAATCAATGGATCATTATTTATGCCTAAAACTAATATGTTTGCTGTGATTTAATGAATTTAGCGTTAATCAGTAAGAAATTTTAAAAAATAATTTTCATTGCAACCCCTGAGTCTGGGAGCGGCCATTTTTGCCCAAATATAGTAACCCCTCCCTCCTGCCATCTTCCAGCAGTGATGTCACGGCCTAGCGCCATTCTCCCCGCTTTACAAGCAGAATCAATGGGAACTACTAGACACATCTGCAATCAACAACAATTATTGAAGATTTCCAGAGGACTTCACCATTAAAATTCACCAGAGCTATAGTGAAACAACATGTCACCTACATCCTTCCATCCATCTGTGACACAGCCAATCAGCTTTGAACCACACCTCCACGAAAGCCAATCGGCATCCAAAGTTCATCTTGAAAGGCCTCTGGTCTACTTTTCTGCTCCTGTGTGCAGGAGGCGGATGCCAACCCCCCTCCATCCTCCTCCACCAGCCCTATTCTTTGCTCTTGTTCATGCATATCTATCAAAATTAAGCTCTATGTTTCCTGCCGAGGTCTGAGCGCCAAAGACAAAGTAACAATATGCGATAATTTCATATTTAAAGTATTTTCAGAAGTTTGAATTCTGAATATGATTGGACTTTACCTTTAAGAATGAGCAGAAGGCTCCTGAAAGCCTTCGAGCTTTCCTTGCTCATGAGAACAGAGCTGGGTCACTTCTTTTCTACCTCTCCATTGAGATGTGCAGAACTTGATGAGGGGCTCTACTTTCTAGATATGCTGCTCATTCACATAGAAATACACAACCACACACCGACACACAGCCATACTGCAAAAACTATGTTAAAATAATTTTAAAAATCTTAAAATCAGTGTATTTACCCTTAATTTGAGCAGGTAAATAACATGATTTACCAATGGAATTAATATTTTTACCCTTAAAAAATGATAATTAGATAAAATGCACTTATCTGTATACAATCTGTAAATCTGTAAATCTTATCTGCCATTATTTATCTGTATTATAGCCGTTAATACATATATAATCCTTTCCTTAACATTCCTGTATATGCTGTATAATCGGTGCATCTAGCTCCCATATTCATATTTATATTTATACACAACTTTTTACAGTCCCTAACTATTACTTTTTGCTTGTGCATACACCTGTAATAATATTTATATCCTATATAGCGCTTCTGGATAGATGCAAACCACATTTCGTTGCTTTGTACTCGTGACGGTGCAATGACAATAAAGTTGAATTCTATTCTATTCTATAATAATAAGAGACTGCAGCTGTGTTTTGTTATTTTGAATGTACATTGTCTTGTTCATTTAGCAAAGTTTCTCACTTACCTCCTCAATGTAAGACAAAATCAACTTAATTTAAGAACAATTGACTTAGTTAGATTACATTTTTTACAGTGCAAAGTCCCCGCAGAGACTGACTGAACCTTTGGCTGTGAGTCTGCAGCAAAAAGTGCCTGGAAAAGTTGTTTTCTAGAAATGTTCTCTAAATGTAAGGATATAGAATAAAACTGGAGTCATGCTTTTTAAAAGGTCTGATCATGATGAGGTTCAGCATTTGGCAGAAAGTCTGAGTTTGCTCACATATCCAGTCTGAATAGGGATGGAGTCTAATATATACTCCAGCAGCTCTGTCTCATTGAACACTACAGTCCTCAGACTCCTGCGGCGGCCCTGTCAGCGCTCCACTCTGATGTATTTTCACCCCCCTGCTTTTCTGCATGTGGGCTCCCTACTCCTCCATACATCAAACAACCGTGGGCTTCATTATTATAAATATTAGGTCAGTCAGATTAGGCTCCTTCACTTTTTTTCACCTATTCTGTCCTTACCTGAAATGATGATGGAATCTGAGGAGCAGAGGATGAACCTGTCTGTCTGATGTCGTTACTGTTCACCATATCAGAAGGTGTGAGAATCCCAGGTAAAATGTGGCGGCAGCAATGACTGAGGCAAAATCCAACCAGGCTAAAAAAAAAAAACTGTCTTCATGGAGCAAAGCTCAGAATGAAGTGTCAGGAAGACAGAAGGAAAAGCTAAATATGAACGGAGCACCTTCCTCTGACTGCCACTTGCAAGCTGTCATGCTTGTCTCCTGGATGTTCTGTCAACCTGAGGGCTGCAGGAGAAGAACATCTCTGCAGAGACAGAACATGTTTATGCAAGGTAATGAGGCAGAGCCTGTACATTAAGCAGCACTCACAAAAAATCTCTGCCTGAATCTGAAGCCTTTTGATGCATTCCTGTGCTGACATCAGGACATGTTCTCTGTCTGTTTGCAGTTAGACTGTTGATGAACCGACCTGAAGGAACATGTTCTATACGCCAACATTAGAGATGTTTCTCACTATGTGTACTTGTGCGTCCTCGTGTGCTTGTGAAACGTCATCATCCTCAGCCTTAGCACTGTTCCAATTCACAAGAACAGCAGACCGAGAACGGATTAAGTCCCTGGATGTTGTTGTGGCCCCTCCCTATTTACCCAGCATGCATCAGAGCAGACTTGTCCGTTCTCCAGACTGACAGCTGTCCCAGCATGCACTGCAGCAGCAGCTTCCAGGTTAGCGCTCACAGAGCTCAGAGTATTAAGTTAAAAGTTCTATTCTGCTGCCGTTGTTCTATAAAAGTATGTTTTAAGATAATTTGAGCTTCATTATATGGAACATTTAATGATTTAATGCATAATTTAAAAAACGACTAACCGCAGTCAGGGTAACCACGTTAGCCCGTCTGCAGCGGCCCTCTCTCTGCATAGCCGTATGTAAAGTACCGCTGGCTCTGATGGAGGTTTGATTGTTTTATTTGGTAAAATGTTCATTTGATTTGTGTTTATCTGACTGTGTTCATTATTATTCCTCCACTAAATAAAAAAGTCATAATTTATTATTATCTAGAGACTATTAATAACAGGAGGTGAAATGCAGCTCCAGACTAGCTTTGAATGTGATGATGTCATCAATACGCTTCTGTTCCAGTTGACGCAAATTTATTCTGCGTTCTCCCAGAATCCAGACTTTCCTGTGTTCTTGGCGAGAACGGATTTGGACTACCTGCCTTATTCTGGGTTTTTCTCCAGTCTGAACAGAAAATTTCAATTCAATTCAATTCAGTTTATTTATATAGCGCCAAATTCACAACACATGTCATCTCAAGGCACTTTACAGTTCAACCAGATCATACAGTCAAATTGATACAAAGTTTTCTATCTAAGGAAAACCAGTTGATTGCATTGACTCATTGACTCAAATACAATCCCTCACACTAAGCATGCTTGTAGCGACAGTGGAGAGGAAAAACTCCCTTTGAACAGGAAGAAACCTCCAGCAGAACCAGGCTCAGTGTGAGCGGCCATCTGCCGAGGCCGACTGGGGTTCAAGGAGACAGAAGCAGAGATACAAAAAGCAGCTGTAAAAGGCGGCCCCGTCCAGGAAACACACAGCCAGGCAGACGAGCTCCAAGGCAGCTCCCATGCCAGAGGATGAAGAGAGCACATCCACCCAGCCACGGCCAGAGAAACAGGACCACACTGGAAAACAGGCCGATCTCCAACATCTACAAACAAGGGTGTTGATGGAAGCAGCACAGCTGATGTTTCTTTCCTGGATGACGTCACAGCCAAACAGGAACAGACGAGGCAAAGCTACTCTGAGGAAAAGCAGAGAGAGCAGAAGGTTAGATATTGAACTAACAGATTCTGCAGAATAGGAGAACAGAGAGAGAATGAAGCAGAATGATGAAATGGGGGTCCCTATGTCCTCCAGAAGTCTAAGCCTATAGCAGCATAACTTTAAAGACAGCTCCGGATAACCTGAGCCACCCTAACTATAAGCTTTATCAAAAAGGAAAGTTTTAAGCCTAGTCTTAAAAGTAGACAGGGTGTCTGCCTCACGGACTAAAACTGGTAGTTGGTTCCACAGGAGAGGAGCCTGATAACTAAAAGATCTGCCTCCCATTCTACTTTTAGAAATTCTAGGAACCACTAGTAAACCTGCAGATTGAGAGCGAAGTGCTCTGTTAGGAACATAAGGAACAATCAGATCTCTGATATAAGATGGAGCTTGGCCATTTAAGGCTTTATATGTGAGAAGGAGGATTTTAAATTCTATTCTGGATTTAACAGGAAGCCAATGAAGAGAAGCCAGGATAGGAGAGATATGATCTCTCTTTTTCATTTTCATCAGAACTCTGGCTGCAGCATTTTGGATCAGCTGAAGGCTTTTAACTACAGTTTGTGGACTTCCTGATAGTAAAGAATTACAATAGTCCAGCCTTGAAGTAACAAATGCATGGACTAGAAAACTGGTCCAAACCCCTAGATCTCTTAAGGTGTGCTGTGGTTAAATGAAGCTAGATGTTAGCACCTGATCCATAGAACCAGCGGTCTCTAATACAGGGTCTGACTGTGTCTTGCTGGTCTAAGACCTCACTGGCACTGTGGCACGCTGTCTGGTGACATCATCACGCTAGGTTAGCTTTGATAATCTCACCAGTGCGACCGAAATCAGGAAAGTAAACAATGTAGAGCAACATGGAAGCCAGGGCGTAGTCAGTGAGCTTTATTGTTTCTCTCAATTATCTGTCCTCATATGTGAACACTCCAGCTTCTATGCATTTATTCTCAGCCATATCAGAAGATGGTGCTGCTCTTTTTGTCAGGCAGCTGACAGACTGAGTGAGATAATGTGCCAAGTGGAGTTAGTTTCCGAGATTGACAAGAAGGTAGAGATTCTGGGAGCTGGTGGCCCACTTCATGAAATGGTTTAGAGACAATAATCTGATCCTAAATGTGAATAAAACAAAGGAGAGGACTGTAGATTACAGAAGAAACAGGAAACAGGTTAAACCTGTTACCATCCTGGGAGAACAAGTGGAGGTGGTGGAAGAGTAGAAATACCTTGGTGTTCACCTGGACAACTAGACTGGAGACACAACTGGGAAGCTGTCTACAAAAAGGGACAGAGCAGACTGGACTTCTGGACCTGTGTTTTTTAACCCAGTTCCTAAAGGTTCGCTGTCCTGCGTGTTTTAGTTGTTTCTTTGATTCAACACACCTGAGGATTGCAGCCCAGCACAGCCTGCTAATCTGCTATCAATTGATATAAGGTGTTACAAAGTTCGGAAATATGCATTGCAGTTTGCCTTGAAGACCAGAGTTAAAAAACACACTGCTCTAGAGCTTAGGCCCCTCGGCTTTATGGACCCTTTAGATCATCTTCAACATACTCTCATAGAACGACAGAGACTTTGGTCATTTAACTTCCCTTTAGGGTAAATTAAGTGTTTTTGAACTGAGTTCATTTGAATTGAAGCAGTGGAGCTCTGTGAAACCGGACTGCATGCAGTCCAGTCAGGTCAAGTTAAATGTGTCAGAGAAGGAATAGATCTTAGGGGTTCAGGACACCATGAAACTGTGACCACTGCTTTAAATCATGTCAACTACAAGATGAGGACCTCTGTAGTTCAGGTTTATTAGCCCAGATATTCATTTCAGTTAATATATTGGGATTTTAAAGCCAAAGCAATATCTTAGCAGAAGCTTGGAGCGTCCAAGAATGGAAAAGCTGCAAAGCTTCCTGATTGTCTCCTTTTCAAGTCAGACCAATCCAGACGAGTCTACCTCCGTTTTGGCTTAGCAGAGAAGATCCTGTCATTAGTAGAGAGGACTCCTGAAGTCAGCTGAACTGCAGTGTTCCTGATCGCTTTGGTGAAGTATGCCAATGGTACCCACCTGTTCACTTCCCTGCTGCTGCAGACTGAGTGGAAGACGCGGGCAACCCGCCCCATCCATTTAGAAGCTGGAACCTCTGCTAATGGATGAGCCAGAACTGCTGCAGCCTGCCATTGCTCCCTTCTTTGTGCAAACCAAACCAAACCAATTCATAGCTAAAGAGCGCACTGCCTGCCACCCGAAGTAAACCGTAGAAGCACCATCTTCCCCTTTGGACCTCAGCGCCCTGCTTTTCCTCCTTTCACCCCGAACAGAGGCTGCTGCTGCAGCCATCATCCCCACAGCCTCCTTCTAGAAAGCAACAACAACTAAATCCTCTGTTTTTCTTTCTTTGCTACTTTTAAACTTGCCTGGGCAGGCTCATTAAGAAACAGGCTTAATGCTATTTCTTTAGGAGGAACCTGTTTAAACTTTCTCTTGGATGTTTCATTGTATGATTTAAACTGTAGGATAAGCATAAAGACAGTGCTGCCAGTCAGCAAAGTCAGATTATTTCGACGTATTTCTCTCACCTTCAGCAGACCTTAAACATGCCAATGAGTTGGATGCTCTAAACCAGTTGTTCTAGGCAGCATCACATTCAAACGCTGGAATCCTTATGCTTGCAGGTTTTTACCATTTCTAAGGACATAAACTGTTTAGACAAAATGTTCAATTTCTTCCTGGTTTATTTAGACATGAATATAGTCTTTATATTTAGGTTAGTTCCTTGTTGTCTCCACCCAGACCCAGAGACAGTTTTCACACAGTGGCTCCACAAACGGTCGACACGAGTTTAAAAAACATCTTTTTGAGTTGAATATCAGGACAACCTTTTAAAATACAATAGATATTTATTAATAACATGTAGGCTGCAGTTAAGTGCTGGTTATGATAAAAAAATGTGTGCAGCATGAGCTGTGAAAATAAAGCTCAAGGATGAGCACTAAATAGTTTTTCATTTCTACCATTGTGCCTCGTCCTTCACTTAATGTAGAGAACATTAATTGATTCAGCATTAAGTGCATATCCATAAAAACATCTTCTGTCTGATCCCCATACAGACAGAAGAGAGCCCCCCCCCATCGGTCTGTGGGGATGGGGGGCGTGTGTGATGTGCCAGGGAGAGTGATGGATGGAGGTATGTCTGAGGGTCATACAGGCAACGCCCCTTCACCTGTCACTTCTGTCCAACAAAGCCCCTCAGATCTGCAGCAAACGATGGGAAGAAGCTGCAGATCTGATCTGCAGAATCCTGGGGGACGAGGATGCTTTGGGTCAGTTCTTCACACCGAACGCTGGAGCTACTGTGACCCAGAAATCTGAGCTAAACAACGAAGAGCCCAAAGTTGGATGGAGTTTTAATCTAAAGTCATTCCCGTTTCTTTGATTAGACTGTTTTAAGAGGAAAGGAATGGAGTTGATGTCCAAACAAAAACCGCAGAGCTCTGTTGCCCCCTGGTGGGTAAAAGAGGAAACTACCTCTATATTCATTTAATTCCAAAACATAAAATCTATTTATGATGCAGCTATTTATTCCCCTCTGGTATGTTAAGAATGGTTAGGAAAACTGTTAAAATGAGCATTATGATAGAATATTAAATTTGAGAAAGCAGAGGGAGAGAAATAGGTGAAATGATTGTACAACAAGGCTGACATTAAAACTGTTGCAGGTGCACTCTGTTAACTGATTAGATCACCTCTACAGGCTTTTCAGATGTTATTTATAGATCAAATGTAAAAGAAAAAAGTCTGAATAACTAATAATCGGTTTGATTTTTTTCCACTTGACCAAATGAAAGCAGTTTGATTCACGTGAAAGCAAGGGGACAAGTTTGGGGTATGAATACTTTTGTCATTCAATCATTCAGGGAAAGGTTTTTCTGCCATTAAACCACACAAGCTGATCTTGTATAAATATGTCTATAACTGCAGAACTGATTTAGGCTTTATAAATTGGTATGTTGTAGCGACATCTGGTGTTCAGTTTTGGTATTTCTGCTTAAGGGAAGGAATCCCCATGGGAATTCTGACTGAACATGCATCCCTACATTCGGAGGGATGAAATCATCTGCTGTTCCCAGAGGGATCCATAGTATTCATGTTTATTCATCCAGTATCAATCCTGCTGCTTAAAACACTTTTGCAGAAGTTAGAGGATTAACTTCAGCTTTTTACTCCAGTAAAAGTGTAAAAGTACAATTTTTAAAACTACTTAAAGTAAACAAGTAACAGAAATGCAGAAAAAATTTATAAAGCCAGAAGCTTTACTGTTCTACCCTATTAAAGGAACATTTGTCTATAATTCTGGATGATAACTTCCTTAGACTTAATTTTCTTACTTTTATAACTAATGGTAACAGTGTCACTTTTAACTTTGCATCATTTTAATAAAACTATTTATTTTGTTATGTGGTGAACAACAAGTTGGGGCAGCACCAAGTCCAACCACAAAATTGTCTAGATTAAACTAATTATTTTGATGGTTTTTATAATTTTTTTAATACCAACAGGCCATGATGAAAATGAGCTTAAAGTAAACAAAACTAATGAGTCTAAAATTGTCTAAAAAATAATTACTCCAGTAAATTTCTACTTAAGGAAACAAAGTATTTGTTCTTTCTTACTTGATGCATCTTGTTGTATCACATGCAGACGTTCCTTAGATGAAGAGAAAGAGAAATTAAATAAATTAAACAATGTAAAGCTGCTTCCTTTGTAATCATGCTGCTTATCTGAAAAGGCTGAAGTTCACGGTTCAGGCCACTAGATGGAACCATAGATGGTCTCCATTCAAATGCTACAAAAATCCACCTAAACTAAAGAAATCTGTTGTTCTGTGGTGAAAAAGCTCCCCCTGCAGGCTTTAGATGTTATTGTGCTTCACAAACTGAGGCCTGGTTTAGAAAATGACAGATAATATTTCAAACCACCAGGGGGCTCCCTTGTTCTTGATTCGGTTGTTTCAAACCAATCAAAGTCATGTTGATTCTCAGCAGCTCACAGCTTTTCCTTCCTTTCATGAAAAGCTGTCAGAGATGCTCTTTGCTTTTGATATTTGCTTTCATCTCATGTATTGAATCAGTTTATAGCTTCTTTATAGAAAACGGAGAAGAAGGGATGAGAGGCTCTCTTCATCCTCCTGAAGCCTTCACCGAACGTGTGATTGGATGACAGATGCTAATTGGACCCAGCGATGCTGTGGCACATATTCCTAACATGTGTCATCTGGCTGAGGAGCTCCAGGGATGCAGCAGCGTGATCCACTCAGGAGCTCCAGAGATCCACTCCTCTCTGCAGCTACATCTAGTCTGCTGTGATTCTGCTCGTCCCACAGCTGGTTTCTTCAGACCTTTGGGGGTTTCAGGGGCGCCACTATGGCGGTCTGAGACAGCAGTCATTTAACATTAAAAGAATGGAGCATTTATAACGTATAAATAAGAATAATTGTGTGAAGCTGCTCTATCAGATCTTTGCGTCCAGGAGAAGGTTTTAGAATAGACAGCAGCCCTGAAGATGAAGTCCAACATGGCTGCCTGTCCATGCTGCATTTCCAACATCATGGCAGGAATGACAGACTGACTGAAGATCAGGTCATCTGAATGATTTTCATTCCTGTTTCTGCAAATTTACCAGCAGATTATGAATATATTAATAAGTAGAACTGGGGAAGCTATAGTTCATTAATGTCATCCTAATCAAGAGTGAAACCAATTAATGATCTAGAGTTATATTTCTCTTTTGCTCTGATATGAGAGTTGTAGCTCAGATCTCTAACAGGCTGAAGATAAAATAAAACATCAGATTTGTCTTTACTTCTTCATGCCTTCTGTAGTTTGTTGCCAGTAGGAATCATCTTGTCTTCAGAGAACAGAGTCCTGCTGTCCAACCTGAGCTTTCTGCAGAACTAGGGTGACCAAACGTCCGTATTTCCCGGGACATATCCGTATTTCACGTCCTGTCCCGGGCGTCCCGGATTTTTTTTAGAAAGTGAGGAAATGTCCTGATTTGTTAAATTACCTTAATTGGACCATTAAATTTACAGGCACTAGGGCACTGCGCACCACGCTGCGTGTGACGTAATCCCTGAGCCGCGTCAGTGCGGGCAGCCCTGTTCTTAATCAGAAGATAGATAGCGTGGCTGTCAGTACACCAACAACATGCAACAGCACAAATGTATGTTTACCGACGATTTACAAAAGAGTTTCCCCACTTTCAGACCGGGTCGAGACAAACAGGAGGCCTTGTGCACAGCGTGCAAAGCAGGCACATATGTCTCGGTGTCCAATGGAGGTGCAAGGGATCTGAAAAGCTACCTGGACTCCGAAAGTAAAGATAGTCTATTGATATGTTTGTTCGGTTTTGGTACATTTTGAATAATTTTTGCTACACAAGAGGTATTTTTTGTTAATTAGCTCATTTGTTAATTTATTTTTTCCAATAGCCTACAGAACAGACATTATTTCATTCGTTGCTGAGGCTGAGTCTCATGTGTTATTGGGAGTTGAGAGTTATTGTTAACTTTTATTGTTAAGTGAGGAATGTTTATATGAGACATTATTTCTTTCATTGTGCTATTCATTCATTACAGGTATTGTTAAGCATTTTAATAAATACATTTTGAATGAAATTATCGTTTGTGATTGGAGCTATTGCTGTTGACTTTTACTGAAAAGCATTTTTAATAAATCAACTGTAAATATGTTATTGTAGGATTACGTAGGTCTATGTTAAGTGAGTGCATGCCACAGACATCTCTATGCATAGGAACAGATATCGCAAAAGTCACAGTTAGCTGGGACTCAGTATTTATGAAAATAAAAGAGTTGTTGTTATTGAAGATCCTTTTTTTTAATAATCAAGTATATTAACTCCACTCTGCAGGATCAAAGCCTGCGCTTTGCTTCTGCATTTGGTCCATTTTATTATTCTATACCATGTTGGTTGTTTAGCTGCTCGTTTGAGCAAAATAATAAGTATATCATGCAGCTTCATCTGCTTGTTGATTTAATGAAGAACTGAGGCAGACGTCCAAAAATACAAAGAACCAACAAACCAGAAAACATCATGGAAAACTCAGCTGGGGAGCCGGAGGCAACTAACGACAAGGAACCAGCAAACAGTGACTGAACATGAGGTGAATAAACGGGAGACTGAACAAAGACCAGGCTGATCAGCAGAGCGGGAGCAGGTGTGGATGGAAGAGACCAGAAGGGAGCGAGGGAGAAGGAGACTGACACAAGAGGGCAGCAGAGAGAAAACAATACCTGGGAACTCAAATACAATACAAAAAAATAGCTAGAAAACACAGAAAGACATGAATCAAAGTAGGACTGAAAACTCAATAAAAGAAAACTTAAACAGAACGAAAAAGTTCAAAGTCACGATAAACGGAGTAGCTTTATCGGCAGCTGAACTGTTTCTAAGGAGACAATCATCAACAGCTCGGTTTGTAAGTACTTCATTCAGTGATGGCGGCCGGGTCGGAGCAGAAACCTGTTCCTGGAGGAGGAACTCTGGTTGCTCACTGGTTGCTCGTCCAGCGTCTATTAGAAGGTGAATAAAGCTGCACTGTGAGGGCAGTAGTGATGAAGTACTCTACAGCAGTGAAAGTATTAATACTCAAATCATTCTCAACTACCAGTAAATGTCACTCAGTCAAACATCAACTCAGGTTAAAGTAGTGAAGTACTCACTTTTGTAAATACTCAAGTATTAATAAGTAAAAATGTAATTTTCTATTATCAGAACATTTCTGTCTGATTTTTAGAGTAATTTTAAAGAACCTGAAACTTTCAGAAACCACCTGATGTATGGAAATGTAGAACCACCTGCTATAGATTCTACAGAGATGGCAAAGGTACTCACTTTCCGTACTTGAGTAAAAGTACAGATACTTGTGTTAAAAAATACTCTGGTAAAAGTGGAAGTACTGATTAAACTTCTTTACTCAAGTAAAAGTAACAAAGTACAGGCTTGTAAATTTACTTAAAGTATAAAAGTAAAAGTAGAAACCACTTTTTTCATGCCGTTGCCTACATTTTAAATGGATGTCTGCCAATAGGACTAGATCTCCGTTGTGTTCATTTTCAATCATCTAGTCGTCCATGCTACTATGCTAACGCCACCGCCACCAAGCTGCAATGATTTGCCGCGAATGAATACCGCCGAATCTGTCGATTCATCTTGTAGTGGTGCTTCAAATGCAACGTAGATTCCCATCCAATTAGATTGAATTTGGTATTGATGACGGTAAAAATAATGGTAACTCCATTGAAATGATTCAAAACTAAAGTAACGAGTAAATTTTTTAAAATGTAAGGAGTAGAAAGTACAGATATTTGTGTAAAAATGTAAGGAGTAGAAGTAAAAAGTCGCCATAAAAATAAGTAGTAAAGTAAAAATATCAGAAAAATCTACTTGATTTGATAAAAATCTACGTGATACATTTTTTTCATATGTTTGTGGCGTTTCCAAGGGAACAGCCCTGAATCTAAGCCACGCCCCCTTTTAATTCTGCATAAAGTGACAACGCTTGATCTCAGCTAACCGACCTGTTTGATATTGAAGAATGAAGGAATTTAAACCTCTGATGTTCGGTTATTTAAAATGTTTTTAGCTTCTGTGCTAACTGCAGTTAGCCTGGTCACAAACGTTAAAAATGAGGTCGGGTGTGACGTCATTTCAGGATTTTCTGTTCAGTTTTGATGGCGGCTGCAAAGTAAGCGTGTAACTATGCTTCCTAGCAACATTAAAGCAGACCTATGGAACACAGACGTGCATCAGTTAGCGTAGCGCTGCCAGGCTCTAATAAAGCTAATGAGGACTGTTTGTTTGCACAGAGCTTATCCTGGATTAGATTAATAACTGTTGCACGCTAAGCCGCTCCAGCCCCTTGAACTGCATGCTGAATGTGTGTAGGATCAGTGAACAGACATTTCTTCAGTTCCTATCTAACTTTCATAGATCTGGATGAGACGTTCAGCTCAGTCCTGCTGTTAAAGGTCTCCACAGTGTCTGACCTTTG
The DNA here is from genome assembly GCA_030533445.1 of Cyprinodon diabolis. NCBI lineage: Eukaryota > Metazoa > Chordata > Actinopteri > Cyprinodontiformes > Cyprinodontidae > Cyprinodon > Cyprinodon diabolis. The sequence goes on along the minus strand of CM060072.1, from coordinate 44,453,170 downwards.
GCCCCTCCCTCAGCACCTATCCTCCACCTGTAATAGGATGTCCACCTTTCCTAATCACCCACCTCAACATCCCGCTCTGTTTCCATGGTGACATGCCCTTAACCCTCTCCCACGGAGCCGACCCCCTCTGCTCCGGTCTACTTTTCCCAGGCTGGAAAATCAGCCTAATAAATAGCTTTATGGAAATCAGGTCTGTGAAGCCGGAGCCAAGCTGTCAATCTTAATGCTCTTCTTCAAGTGACTGAAAATATGATTTTCCCTCCATCCAGACTTTCCTCCCCTCACTGTGGCTCTACTGGTTGCCTTTTCTCTTCTTCCCTCAGAAAGTCTGATGTTTGATTAAGAGGAAGTTCAAACAAAAGCTGAAACAGACGCCTTATTTCATCTGGAAGCTTAGAAACATGAAATCAGCCCGTCTGTGGCGCCGCTCATCCTTCAGGCATCCTGTCATTACATCCATGGGGAGGAATTAACTTTCTTTTAAAGGCCAAGTAAAATGTTTTCTCTTTAAATTGTCCTTTTGGTCTTTTTTAACCTTTTAATCAATGATTTCTAATTTTTTATCCTTATAGGTGTTATATAAATAGACCTTTATTTAGCTGCACAGTCTCATCTTCCAAACGTTTTTTTTCCATTTCTGAATATCCTCCAGGTTAGTGAATCAGACGGCATCTCTGCATAGGATGAGGTGAGATTAAGGAACAATGTCATTGGCCGTTTGCCTGATGTTACACAACAGTTGGAACGGCTCTGACTCCATGGCACTAGGGGGCGCTGCCTGACACCTACACATGGTGTCTCTGAGCTGTGGTGGTCAGGATGCAGACCGGACGGTGATGCTGATACAGATTAGGCTAATATGTGTGAATGTGTTGAAGGGATCAGGACCGGGTCCTTGGAGGTGAAGAGTTTGGCTATGGGATCAAACAGGTCCAGCCTTTTCTGCCTTCACCACCTGTATGCTCCGTCGCCTAGCAACGGTTCAAAACAGGCAAAGAACAGATGCTGAACTTCTTACTACCATAGTGGGCACTAATAACATTTCTGAGTAGCTTCAGCAGCAGTACCGTCGTCTCAGATATCAGATTTATAGTTCCCACCCTGCAGAGATGTTGGAATCTGAGCTTAAATGTCAGTCAAACCCATTTATACAGGGACAGATAAAACCTTTCAATAAACCAAACATTACCGCCAATTATCTGACTCAATAACCATTAAAACAACTATTTTCATTCATTTCAGACGGAACTATTCACAGACTTGGATTACATTAAACTGTACTTCCAATATTCACCACTGTATGGCGCCATTTTCCTTTTTCCTCTGGCTTGCTTGGACTCGAGATGAATCCTGGGATACCCAAGGCTACGGAGGATACAGTGGACCTGTCTTTCAAAATGGGCAAAAAGAAAACTGCATTTTTCGGCCGCATGACGAGGAGTCTTCCAATCAGAACAGATCTCTGTGCTGCGTTATGACGTAATCGACCAACAAATCTGGCCTTCAGAGGACGCAGCCGCTCGATTAGAAGTCAGCCATCAAGGTTTGATCCATGAAATCACTAAAACAAGGAAGAAGCAATGATGCCTGGAAACAGTTTAATTGGCTTCAATGATAAAGAAACAAACAGGAAATCCTGCATCATGTCCACCCAACCCCATCCCACCCACCTGTAGCAGAGCAGTCAATCAAAATGGTCATTCCCATTGAAATACCAGCTGAATAGCAGCGCACTTCCCTTCAACTACCAGCAAAATCCCCTCCAACTTCCAGTCACTGGAGTGACCCCCCTCTTGTGTATCTTTTTACTCTGACTTCACCCTTTCGCTGAATTACAGGGTCTGACCAGGAGATGGCGCTCCTCTTTAGATCTTAATGTCCACAGATCATGACAGAAAGAATATTTTAGTACAAAGATTGATGTTTAAAAAGGAATTGAAGGGGACCAGCCAAGGACCAGCCAAGAAAAAATCAAGGACTAACCAATGGCCAGCCAAGAACAAATCAAGGACCAGCCAAGGGGGCCAGCCAAGGACCATCCAAGGACCAACCAATGGCCAGCCAAGGGCCAGCCAAGGACTAGCCAAGTGCCAGCCAATGATCAGCCAAGGACAGCCAAGGGCCAGCCAAGCACCATCCAAGGGCCAGCCAAGGACAAGCCAAGGACAAGCCAAAGGCCATCCAAAGAGCATCCAAGGGCCAGCCAAGGACCAGCCAAGGGCCAGCCAAGGACCATCCAAGGGCCAGCCAAGGACCAGCCAAGGACAAGCCTAGGGCCAGCCAAGGCCAAGCTAAGGGCCAACCAAAGGCCAGCCAAGGACCATCCAAGGACTAACCAAGGACAATCCAAGGACCAGCCAAGGACCAGCCAAGGGCCAGCCAAGGACCAGCCAAGGGCCAGCCAAGGACCAGCCAAGGACAATCCAAGGGCCAACCAAGGACCAACCACGGACCAGCCAAGGACTAGCCAAGGGCCAGCCAAGGACCAGCCAAGAACAAGCCAAGGACAAGCCAAGGGCCAACCAAGGACCAACCAATGGCCAGCCAAGGACCAGCCAAGGGCCAGCCAAGGACCAACCAAGGACAATCCAAGGACCAACCAAGGACAATCCAAGGACCAGCCAAGGACCATCCAAGGACCAACCAAGGACCAGCCAAGGACCAACCAAGGACCAACCAAGGACTATCCAAGGACTATCCAAGGACCAACCAAGGACCAACCAAGGACTATCCAAGGACTATCCAAGGACCATCCAAGGACCAGACAAGGAAAAAGGAAACATTTTCATTGGCTGCTACTGTTAACCCCTTCCATCTCACTGCTGCTGATAATCAGGTGGTTCAGTGATGCCTCCGGTTGCATTTTGCTTGTTTTTCTGTTTTCATTCTGATCTGCCCATAAATTCAGCAACATGAATTTGTCGAAGGTTTGATCTTTTTGTGATTTGCATGCCGACGAGGCTGTAGTCATGGAAACACAAGATGATAACAAAAACAAACACAATCATGATGGAAAATATAAAAAACTCTTCACAGAGTTCACATCAGGAAAGGATGGATGTTTCTTTATGTCTGAAAAGAGAGAAAAAATGAAATGAAACCAAAGTGCTGCCAGTTCCAGTCAGTGTGTTTGGTTTGTGTCTGAAGCGTAATCCTGCTGTACGGACCGTGGCGGTGGTGGGGGGGCTGTGGGGCTTGAAGCAGGATCTCAGGTTGCTGTTGTATCTCCTGTAGAAAATGCAGGCAGACACTGATGGCCAGAATTACAAACAGTTGTTTTCTTCATATCTCTTCTTTCATTTGTCCGTTCTTTGCCTGCAGGCTTATCACCTCTGACACCAGCTTACCTTCTCACTCTCTGTTTCTTTGACATTTCTTTCACCTTCAGCTATTGATCCTCCAGAATAGTTTTTAAAGTTTGGAGGTTTCTCATCACATTTCTGTCTGTCGCCCACAGCAGGCAGGAGGGGAAGGTTTGGCTCTGAGTGATGGACTGTTTCAATAATCTGGTCTGAGAAGATCCTGCATCATGTTGGTTCTGTTGTTGTAGCAGCATTCTCAATATTTACACTTTAAAAAACTGCTACAGAAATCCTCACTGTGTTAAATATCTTTATTTCCTTTTGCTCTGGAAGAACTTTGGTCCTTCATAAAACTCCTTCATTACTCTGTTTTAACTGGGGTGGTCCCCCCCCCCTTCTGAATAATTAAGGATGAATAATTTTCACAGATCGTTTAGATGAAATATTTCCTGTTGCTTTGGCTTTAAATAATTTCATGAAGCTGAATATTTCCCATGTTATTAAACATGAGTTTGATTCTTAATTCTGCCAAGAATTAGTCAGCACCTTAACTTTGATGCATCATAAGTTTTTTTTGTCTGCTAACAGAAAAACCTTTTAAAGGAAAAGTCCGGTCAGCGAGGAATAATCAAAGGATCATTATTTATACCAAAAACTAATATGTTAGAGGTGATTTAATGAATTTAGCGTTAATCAGTAAAAAAAAAGAAATAATAATTTTTGTAGTGATCACTGAGTCTGGGAGCGGCCATTTTTGCCCAAATATAGTAGCCCCTCCCTCCTGCCATCTTCCAGCTGTGACGTCACGGTGCGGTAAGCCTAGCGCCATTCTCCCCGCTTTACAAGCTAAATCAATGGGAACTACTAGACACATCTGCAATCAACAACAATTATTGAAGATTTCCAGAGGACTTCACCATTGAAATTCACCAGAGCTATAGTGAAACTGACAATGCCCACGTGCATGGCAGCTGGATGCTGGAATACATCGGGTAAAAGTGAAAAAAAGAGTTATTCCACCTTTCTGATTCCTGATCCTCCACGGACGGGTTGGTCGTTGGATCGCCAACTTGAAGAGGGAGGATTTGCCATCGAACTTCTGGCCAGAGAAAAAACACGTAATATGTAGCCAACATTTGGAAGAAGAATGTTTTCAAGATGACTTGGATAACAGCGCGTTGTGACAAACACCAGATACAGCACTGGGACTTGATCAACAGCCAATACCGCACCGTGACGTCACAAACCAGTAGGTGGCAGTAGTGTTCTTTGACAAACATGGATGCCTCCAGTAAAGCACATTCACATGAAAATTACTCTGAATTAAAAACACTGATCATTTATTGAACAGGACGGAATAATTTCAGATTTAGAGAACTTTCAGAGGTTTGAATTCTAAATATAACCGGACTTTTCCTTTATTTCCCATTACAAACTATCTATAATTATACAGTAATGAAAATGGATTTTTATTTTTGAGAAAAACAGTCAAATTCATAATTTCTTCAGACCTTTTTCCTCCTTTGAGGCTTTTTTATAGAAATGTTTGTAGCTCAGTTAGTGTTTAGTGCGTATGTTGATGTGCAGCACATCTATCTGCAAGCATAAAGTCGATAAATGATGCAGGCGATGCAGCAGAGAGACCTGTTGCATCTTGCCAGCAGATAAATGACCTCTGACCTTCCAGTCAGAATGTAATCATTTCATATATAAATCATTTTCAGAAGTTTCAGACTTTTGCTTTAAGGTGTATTATTTAACTGTAATTCGTCTATACTGCAATACTGTTTATATACAATGTCACACAACTAGTAAAGACCTTTACCTGAAACCAAACCTCACTGCACATATTGTCGTCTATCCCTAAAAGGAGAAGAGCTCCTTTCAGGGATGTGGTTGGCATGGACAACGTGGACAATGTGGTGCATGTTGGGAAAATGGTCCTAATAAATAAATGTTAGACCTCTCCATCATGTCCATGCATGGAAACACATTCATTACCTGAGTTGCAGGTTTTGTTATCACTGAATTAAATTTCCCCGCCAACTCATTGATCCTCTGATTCTATTGGATGGAAGGAATCATGCAGCGATCCGATTGGTCATGCATGTCTCTGAATGTGTTTGCTACCATGATGTGTTTCTGCTGAGAGGATTACATCATGGTAGCACATCCTCTCATAGCAGCTTCTCTGCTGCTACTGTCAGATCAAATCAAGATGTTTCACACTGGAGCCACTTTCACCCAGTTCCCCTCCCAGTCACACTCTGCTGAGATGACTTGGCCAGTCAAGCCTCCCACTTTGGTGTCTTTTCATTTCGTTTAAATCAAATGAACTTCTTGTTGTTTTTAGTTTGATAAAAACCAATTGAATGATGAACATTAGCCTCTAACCATAGAGCTTGTTTTTTTTCCCCTTTTACTTATCGTCTTTCATTTTGACTTCCTTCTGTCTCCACTCTGCATCCACTAACAGGGGCAGATTTAGGAAATGTGGGGCCCTAGGCAAAGACAGGCAGGGGCCCCTCTGAATGGAGAAGTCAACACATAGAACAGCCCCATTCTACAGATAGAGAAATGTTAATAGAATAGACATCCATTATCTGTTCTAGGTTGTGTCCCTCTCTTCTTGTCCCTTTTCTTCTTGTTTTCCTCTCTATGTTTTGTACTCAGCTGACTTTTCATGCTGTCTCTAAAGGAATGAAAGATTTTTTCCAAGCACTAAGCTCACTTAGCTGATTGCTCCTTCCTGTGTTTCCAAAAAGGCCAAAGTAAATAACCCAGTCCTTCTTTTCACTGTAAACAAGCCATGATCTGCTTATCTGTTCTCCATTTTTCATTTGGATGAAATAATAGCTGCATGAATCATGACAGCAGACAAGATAGAGGAGAGCAGGAGGCGGGGTTACCAATCTACTTGCTCTGGAGAGCAGAGTTCGCTGCTTTTAAATGTTGTCTCCAAAGTCTCCAGTAGCAGAAAAAAGTCTCTAGATTTGGAGCTAGGAGCTTTTTAGAAATCAAAGTGCTAGAGGGGTCTGAAAAGTGGCTAAATATAGCGACTAAAGCGCTAAGTTGGCAACACTGCTCTTTGCATGTTTTTTTTTTCAAATGGGTTGCTGCTGTCTGTTTGGACCTTTCTGAACATGTGCAGCAAATGGACTGATCCAATATGGCGGACACTGAAGGGGGGGGGGGGGGGGGGGGGGCTGAGACACACTTAATATTATCAGCGTTCTGATGGTATATTAGCCAAAGGATTTTAGTCAGAAACATAATTAATGTGCACAAATAAGGAATAGTTGTATTAACCATACATGGAAACAGAGTTTTATGGGCCCCCAGGAACTTGGGGCCCTGGGCACCTGCCTAGTATTGCCTGATGGTAAAGATCCCTCACCCCACGACTGATTCTCTCCCTGGGAAATGAGACCAGTTAGTTCCCTGGGAACACCCAGAATAAATGAAACTGGAATCATTTGAAGCTATTTTAAGGGTTCTTTCATTATTGAATAATTCTTAGTATTATGAGATGAATTCAGAAGAGACATCCAGTATGTGGAGGAGTAATTTCTCCATGCCATCACTTGTTCATCAATATTTGATGCATGATTTTAATTTATAGCTGCCATGCTGGTTCGTTAGCCGAGGCGTCTCCCTGTGCTGCTCTATAGCTCCAGTTATCACCCGGCAGTTAGCAAAGCATTAATACTAAAGATTCACTCTGGATCCACATCAGGTTCATGCATAAACTGACACAGACTGCATAGAAGCTTCCTTCTCTTTGTCTTGGTTGCAGCAATTTGGAACATTTAAATGAAATGCAGGATATTCAAATTTTGAAATTTATTAAAATGCTACTAAAGTAGAACAGAAGCACATTTCATCATTTTATTCTAAATGAGGTAGCTGACGAGTAAAAGTATTTCAGATTTTTATGTATCAGAAAATGTGTGTTAGATAGAAAAACTATATTTATGCAGAATAATCAAGGCTACAACCTACAGTTTCAATCTGACTGGAAGGTCAGAGGTCATTTATTGGCTGGCAAGATGCAACAGGTCTCTCTGCTGCATTGTCTGCATCATTTATCGACTGTATGCTTGCAGATAGATGTGCTGCACATTAACATACGCACTAAACACTAACTGAGCTACAAACATTTCTATAAAAAAGCCTCAAAGGAGGAAAAAGGTCTGAAGAAATTATGCATTTGACCGTTTTCCTCAAAAATAAAAATCCATTTCATAAAATCCATGACTGAGTTTTAAATGAAAAGTCCAGCCATACACTAAAGAATTATGCGACCATTTTTGGCGTTTACAGTTGTTTCAGGGCAGGACATACAAAAATGTGTTAAAGTAACTAAATATGATTAAGTAAATGCCACAGTTATTTTTTTTTTTGGGTGTATTCCGAATCCAAGCTTCTGAAAATACTTTAAATATGAAATTATTACCTACTGTGGTGAATTTCAATTGTGAAGTCCTCTGGAAATCTTCAATAATTGTTGTTGATAGCAGATGTGTCTAGTAGTTCCCATTGATTTAGCTTGTAAAGCAGGGAGAATGGCGCTAGGCTAACCGCACCGTGACGTCACTGCTGGAAGATGGCAGGAGGGAGGGGTTACTATATGTGGGCAAAAATGGCCGCTCCCAGACTCAGTGATCAGGACAAAAACTATTGTTATTTTTTTACTGATTAACAATAAATTAATTTAATCACCGCAAACAAATTAGTTTTAGGTATAAATAACGATCCATTGATTATTCCGTAGTGACCGGACTTTTCCTTTAAATCTCCTTAAAGCTGACTTTACTGAGTTTGATATCTACTAATGATTAGGAAGGTAAAGAGTTTAATGCATACAGACTGAAGTTCTGACCTCAGTCCAGTCATATTTCATCTGCATTATAAACTCATACCAACTCTTGATCTGGGTTACAAACATGTGGAAAAGTAACATAAACCAGAGCAGAGAGTGTTTAACTGCTCCTATAATAATCCCTGGGGCTGAGGGGCAGATTTAATGAACCAAAGGTCCTTCATCAGACACAAAGGGCACAGAGGCTGGGTCAGTAGGGGTAGGGGTGTTTGTAGATGGGTCAAAGGTCACAACTTTCTAGTCAGCCCCTGAGTCCGCAGCACACTTAACCCCTCATTGTGCTCGACCTCCTCTCATCCAGGAGATCCCAGATGCCGGCAGATAATTGATGGTCTCTTCATGACCGAAAAATACTTTTTGTCTCTATAATAAAGACCAACTGTATGTTTCATTGATTTAAGAGATTTAAAATGTAACAAAAACACTCAGAAAATATTCCTTATCAAAAACAGGAAGTGATAGAAAAACAGGAAGTCTTTATTTTTGTGATTCGACCTGAACTCATCCAGGTTTCCTTTGAATCAACCATGATTAGAGAAGCTGAAGGCTTATAGGGAGCCGTCCGCTTGATCCCACCAAACCTTCCTCACGCTGCTGCTGCCTCTCCAGGGGAGGTGGGAGTCATCATGCACTGCAAAAACCAGCTTCACATCCTTTTCAGCAGAGAAATCAGATCCAGACCTTAAGTTTCTGATATATAATAAAACAGAAACTAACCTAAGAAACAAACGACTAAGCTGGAGATGATCAGCCTCCACTCAGTGGAAGCTACAGCCTCCTGGAAAACTCTTTCCAAAAGCCTTTCACCTATTTCTCACCTCAACCCTCCAGGTATGATATCCGATGGACTTCCACAAAGCAGAGCATAAGTGGGATTAACAGGAGAAAAAAGACTCTTTCTGGTTTGATAATTGAATAATAAAAGTCTGTACATCCTGATCCCACTAAATTAGGTACAGAGGAATCCATTATCTAAGGATGCAGGAAGGATAGAGCAACTTGTTGGGATCTGGAGATCTGCCACTTTTCTCCAGCAGAGAGCGCCCTGGGTCTCCTGAGCTGAAGCCACCTACACACCTGAGGCTGATTCATCTCATCAGGAGACCAGCTACTTAAGCAGCGGCTTGACTTCCCTTCAGCGCCGGAGTGTTGACCAGTTTTGGTTAGCAGAACCTGAGCCTGCCTGAACATAGAATCTCTGTCTGCTCTGGAGAGTAACCCTGATTCTAACCTGCCTCTGTCTTCTCGGCCTCTTAGGAAACCTTATCGAAGTCTGTAGCTCTGGAGGAGCTCATGTTTGGAAACCTGCCTGCCTGCCCTAAGAAGCCAAACCTGAAGACCCTCAGTCTGAATCTCCCCGCTTGTTCTCAGGAGAGAACTAGGAGTACAACTCAAGGTCTGAACCTCGCTAGCCTTAAGCTAAGCTCTGCCGCTGCTAAGCTCTCTGCTGAACCCACAGTCTCTGGACCCAACCGGTTCCCTCTCTCCACCGATCAGTCCGAACCTCATCAGGTACAACTCAGAAACAAACTCTGCCAAGACATTATTGCTACCTGGCTAACCAAACAATCCCTCTCTGCAGATAACTCTGTGAATCCAGGCCTGAACCAGAACCTGTGCAAACAATTTACTCTGTGTGTGTTTATCCAAAATAAATTGTTGAACTTTTACTCAGTATCCTGTGGTGTTCTGCATGTGGGTTTAATCACAGAGACCCATCATGACAGAACACTCCGGCCACAAACACAGTCCAGCAGATCACCTCCGGAGGTTGATTGAGGAGCAAGCTGCTCAGATTCAAGGAACTAACCCTCCGTGAGTTTAATACACGCTTGGAAAATCAACATCAAACATTTCAGGAATTAGCATGCTACGTGAGGAACGCTAACGCAGCGCCTGCCCAACTTCCGGTTCCGCAGCCACATCCGCCTCCAAGGTCAGAACCTGTCATGTCACTTCCGGAATTCCGTCCGTGTCTTCCTGAAAGATTTTCAGGTATTCAAAGCAAATGTAAAGGATTTTTGTTGCGGTGCCGATTAATTTTTGAACATTCTCCCGCCAGTTTTTCTAGTGAAAAAAGAAAAATAGCCTTCATTCTTTCTCAACTTACTGGTCGAGCTCTTGAATGGGCGGAGGCTAGATTTTCCTCTGAATCCAGTTTTTTCATGCACTTTTTCAGAATTCATAACTGAATTTTCTCAGGTCTTTAATCAAGATTCAGACAAATCCATTGACTCCTGAGCCTTGCTCAGTTTAAAGCAAGGAAATCAGACGGTGGCAGAATTTTCTATTGACTTCCGGGTCAAAGCCGCAGCCTCTGGCTGGAATGAGTGTGCACTTAAGAGCGCCTATTTTAAGGCTTTAAATGAAGACATCAAGGACGAACTTGCCACAATCGATGAACCAGCTAGTTTGGAGGATTTAATCAGATTAACCATCCGGTTGGACATCAGACTCCGAACTAGGAACAGATCTAGGCAAAGAAGCAATAATTTTTCTGTTGCTGCTCCCGCATCTAACAGCACTTCTGTTTTTTCTGAATCTCTAGAGCCCAGTACCAGACCAAGGATTAAGAATCAATCGTCTTCCGCTCCTGTTCATGCTACTCACTTTGTCTCCTCGTCTACAGAAGGAGCTGAGGTCGAACCCATGCAGATTGGGCATACAAGGCTTTCCAATGAAGAAAGACAACGAAGATTCAGGGGAAACCTGTGTCTGTATTGTGGTGAGCCTAGCCATTTTATCGCCACATGCCCAGCTAAATCAAAAGCTGGGGTCCGTCAGAGGATGTGAGGAGGCTGACGGACCATCTACGATCTGAAAAATCCTCTCACCTTCTGTTACCTGCAACTCTGTTCTGTTCTGATCAGACTCTCACTCTGTCAGCCTTCATAGACTCTGGTTGTGAGAGAAACCTTATTGACTCTAATCTGGTTCAACAGCTGAAGATTGAGACCATTCCTCTGAAGAAGCGTCTCAGAGTTTCAGCTATCGATGGGAAGAGGCTTCATCAAGTCACTCATCAGACATGGCCATTAGAGCTCCTGATCTCTGGAAACCACCGTGAGACTCTAACATTTTTTGTTTTTCCCTCTGCATGTTCATCCCTATTGCTGGGATACGAGTGGTTGGAGCTTCATAACCCTCACATCAACTGGGCTGAACGTCACATTGAGTCTTGGTCCGCTTCCTGTCACGTCTCCTGTCTGCGTTCTGCGGCTCCTGCTATTCAGTCCCCTAGAGGTAGGGGGGAGATGGACCCTCCTGACCTTTCTTCCGTTCCTTCCAAGAATCACGATCTGGCACCAGTCTTCAGCAAGGTCAGTGCGACGTCTCTTCCACCTCACAGACCATATTACTGCGCCATTGATCTGTTACCAGGAGCTCCCCTTCCCAGTAGTAGACTATTCAATATCTCCAAACCTGAGAGAGAGACGATGGAAAAATACATCAATGAGTCACTTGCTGCTGGGATCCGTCTTCATCTCCTCTCGGTGCTGGCTTCTTCTTCGTGGGAAAAAAGGATGGTTCTCTCCGACCCTGTTTAGACTACAGAGGATTGAATCAAATAACCATCAAAAATAAGTATCCCTTGCCATTGCTAGCATCAGCTTTTGAACCTGTTCAAGGGGCAACAGTGTTCACCAAACTCGACTTAAGAAACGCCTATCATCTCCTGAGAATAAGAGAAGGAGATGAATGGAAGACGGCATTTAAGACCCCATAGGTCAATTTGAATATTTGGTTATGCGTTTTGGTCTTACAAACGCTCCTGCCTGTTTCCAAGCTCTAGCAAATGATGTCCTCAGAGACTTCCTCAACGTTTTTGTTTTTGTATACATCGATGACATCCTGATCTACTCTAAAGACCTGTCTGATCACAAGAAACACGTTCGTCTGGTCCTTCAAAGACTGCTTGAAAATAAACTCTTCGTAAAAGCTGAGAAATGTGAGTTTCACCAACCTTCTGTCACTTTTCTAGGGTTTGTGCTCGAGGGCGGGCAGGTGAAGCCATCTGAAGACAAAATAAAAGCAGTTTTGGACTGGCCTACTCCCGAGAACCGTAAGCAGCTTCAAAGATTCAGGAACTACAGTCAAACAGCTCTACCCCTCACAGCTCTGACTTCTGTTAAGAAGACGTTCCAATGGTCTGCAGAAGCCGATGCATCTTTTAACAAACTGAAGGCTCTCTTTTCCAGCGCGCCCATACTGATTCAACCTGACCCCTCTAAGCAATTAATATTAGAGGTGGACGCATCTGATTCTGGAGTGGGAGCTGTGTTGTCTCAACAATCTGACTCACCCCAAAAAACTCACCCTTGTGCCTTTTTCTCACGCAGACTTTCTCCAGCAGAGCAGAATTATGATGTTGGTGACAGAGAGTTACTAGCCATCAAACTAGCCCTGGAGGAATGGAGACATTGGCTTGAGGGTGCTGAACACCCTATTTTGGTTTGGACAGATCATAAAAACCTGTCATATATCCGGTCTGTAAATAGATCTAACCCACGTCATTCCCGTTGGTCTCTGTTCTTTTCAAGGTTCAATCTGATCATATCTTACAGACCCGGTTCCAAGAACATCAAGCCCGACTCTCTTTCTCGCCTGTATTCATCCGATAAGCCTGAGACGCCCGAGCTTGTTCTCCCTGCCACTTGCACGGTTGGAGCCGTTTCCTGGGAAATCACTGATCTCATCAATCTGGCCTTGGCTTCTGAATCTGACCCAGGAAATGGACCCCCAAATAGAACTTATGTTCCAACTTCTGTCAGATCCCGTCTCATCCAGTGGATGCATGCAGCTAAGTTCTCAGCCCATCCAGGTATAAGTAGAACCATCGCCCTCATCACACGACGTTTTTGGTGGCCGTCCCTTCACAAGGACGTGAAGGAGTACGTCCTGGCCTGCCCCATCTGTGCCAGGAATAAGCCGACCCACCAACCACCTTCTGGGCTGCTACATCCTCTGCCTGTTCCGTCTCGTCCATGGTCCCACATTGCAGTGGATTTCGTTACCGGTCTCCCAGTTTCCAAGGGTACGTCAACCATTCTAACCATAATTGATCGCTTCTCTAAAGCCTGTCATCTGGTTCCCCTCAGGAAACTGCCCACTGCTTTCCAAACCGCTCAGCTATTGGTCAAGCACGTATTCCGCCTGCATGGCATTCCACAAGAGATTCTGTCCGATTGAGGTCCCCAGTTCATCTCCCAGGTTTGGAAAGCTTTCTGTACAGCTCTAAATTCTAAAGTCTCTCTCACTTCCGGATATCATCCACAGTCAAACGGCCAAACGGAGAGGATGAATCAGGAGCTAGAATCCACTCTCCGTTGCCTGACATCCACTAACCCGACTGACTGGAGTCAGTATTTGTCATGGGTAGAATACGCCCACAATTCACAAAAATCTGCTGCTACCGGCCTGTCTCCGTTTCAGATTTCCATCGGCTATCAACCACCACTCTTCCCCGCAGTTGAAAGAGAGATCTCCGTCCAATCCGTCCATCATCACATCCGCCGTTGCCACAAAGTGTGGAACGAGACCATCACTGCTCTGAACCGGACCTCTGTTCAAAATAAAAGATTCGCCGACAAGAAATGATGTCCTGCACCCGATTACACCGCTGGTCAAGAGGTATGGCTCTCTACACGTGACATTCCATTAAAGTCCATGTCAAAGAAACTCTCCCCCAGATTCATCGGACCATACAAGATAGCCCAAATCATCAACCCATCTGCTGTCCGCTTGCACCTGCCACCCACTCTCCGTATCCACCCCACCTTCCACGTCTCCCAGATCAAGCCAGTTCTGACCAGTCCACTTTGCCCTCCGTCCGACTCCCCTCACAGACATCACATAAACTGACAGGATGAGAGCGGAATCAGATCATTTTCAGAAGCTGCATAGATCCACAGTTTAGCCGTTCATCAGTTATTCATCTCACAGCTTTAACCTTTGTGGAAGAATAATAAGAAGAAAGTCATTTCTCAACGAAAGCAAAATAAATCCTGTTTGCCAGGAGTCGGCTTGGAGATACAGCAAAGAAAAAAGGTTCTTTATTCAGACGAAACCTAAACTGATTTAATTTATTCTCCAGCAGAACATAATGTGAGTAAGAAACAGTAAAGAAAGGCAGCATCCCGCTGAGAGGAGCAGGTTTTCCTTCTGCAGAGACAAGAAGATAAACACAGAGCTGCCGTCCTGGAGGAAAACTCCTTAGATGCAGCAGCGCATGGAAAACATCCAACATTAGATCTATTGGATTCACTGCTGGACGGGTTTAACACCAACCTTTAGCTTTGGCAGCGATCTGCTGGGTTGGTCCAAAGTTTCAACTCTCAAATGCTGCAAAGGATGCAATGCCAGCTTTATTTGGCCTTATATAGGGACTAAATACTACAGTGGTTTGCATAATTCTACAATAATCAAGTTTAATTTTCTCTTTTTTTTTGCATATTAAAAGAACAATGTGTTATATCTGGGTTATCTATGTTACATTTATCTATATTTAACTATAGACTGTGTGATTCTGCTGAGAAAGCAGGTTTCATCTTCAGACTTTTTCAGATCAGATATAAAATTTATTAAAGGCATAAAATAATTTAATTATTTGGCATTTTTTCTCCATGGTATTGAAAATGTTATTGAATATTTTCCTGTATATTGATATCAGTTTGTACTATTAGTGGCAACCCTACAACCTACAGTGTTCTGGTCATTAAACAGTTTCCTTCACTTCAACGACTGAATCACTTCCTTCTTAAAACATTTGAATAGTTTAAACTCAGGAGAGAAGTTTTAGATTGTGACGTTCAATCCTGCAACCTGAGCATCACTGAAGGGTTTCAGTTCACTTTCTGTTTAGTTCACCATAAAAATGCATCTTTAAATTGTGACCTAGTGAATACTTTGGCACCTTAGAGTCTTTTATGTGTCTCTAGCATTTTATTATGTCCTGTGGTCGGTTGATGCTCATCTGCAGCGATCAGATGTAGAGCCAGAGCTCATCAGCCTCCGACTGACCTGGAACCTTTCAGCTTAGAGTTGGTCAGGGATCTTAGATCTAGATGTAGCAGATCGCTGTTTATCAGGATGCAAACAGGAAGTGACTCTAAATGCTGGTCATTAACTGGTTAGTTTGTGCAAAACAAGGTGCAGGAAAAAAGAAAATGGATGAGTCATTTTTATAGAGCTCAATATCTTTTCCTCAGAAAGAAGGAGAAACTTTTATTGTTCTGTTTATGGATAAAAATCATCCTGATTTAAAAAAAAAATAACTCAGATAAATGTCATGAGAAGCTGAGAATTACTGATCTACATGATTTATTTCTTTATAGTTGCTCCTTTGGAACATTTTCACTCCCTAACTGGTCTCTCCAGGTAGAGGTTGGAGCAGCCAGTTCACCTTTGACCTCTGCTGTGTATCAAGACAGCCCCGCCCCTCAGTAAAGTTACAGGGGGTCCCAATAAAACATGAAACATCCTGCTGATGTTTCTACCTACTGCTGCCTCTATGAGAGCAGATGATAGGATGATCTGAACATGTGCAGCTCAGCCTGACAGACGTCTCAGCTGACTTTAGGGCAAGGCGTCGTCTCGTCTCGCTCCAGTTAAAGAGGAAACTCAGATTTAACCACCTGCTTAAAGTTGGACCAGCTGTTCGAGTCGTTGTTCGAAGGCATGGAGATCCTCCATCTCTCAGATCTTCTTTGTTCTTTTCCATTCAGAGCTCAGCTTCATCCATATTTCTGCATATTATATCCAACCCTGCAGACTCACAGTTCTGCCACAGCTTCAGGGATGAATAACTGTTTTTAAACTTCATGAGTTTTATTTTCTTCTGTTAAGATAAAAAAAATATGCATGAATATTCAGCTTCTTCAGTTGCTTTTAAATCATTTGTCTGAATAATAACTAATGTTGCCCCAATACCGATACCAGTATCGGCTAGAGCCCCGATCCAGCACTAAAATGGTGGTACCGGTATCGGAGAGTACCAACAAATAAGGCACCGATACCATTTAGAGAGCCAAAAGTTTATTGAACTATTGTCACCCATTCCAAGTAGGCAATAAAAAGTTCTACTGGATTCACTTTGTATTAGTCTGTTTCCTGCTTCACAAAGGTAGGCAGCAGCTTGACATGAAGCCATGATGGCAATTATTTTACATCCAAGCAGGATGCAGTTCTTTATATATACACACATACATTAATTTCAAACAGATGCTGCACGGTTCCAGGTTTTATTTCCGGAACCGGTCTTTCTGCATGGAGTTAGCATGTTCTCCCTGAGCATGTGTGGATTCTCTCCGGGTACTCTGACTTCCTCCCACAGTCCAAAAACATGACTGTTAGGTTAATTGGATTCTCTAAATCCTCCTTAGGTGTGAGTGTGTGTGACGGGTTGTTTGTCCTGTTTGTCTCTGTGTTGCCCTGCGATGGACTGGAGACCTGTCTAAGATGGACCCCGCCTCTCGCTCACTGAGATAGAGATAGACACCAGCAGCCCTCACCACCCCAGCAGGGATGAGGGTGATGGAAAATGGAAGGATGGATGTCTGCCTGGGATGGTATCAGGGATGCAGGACGGTTGCCCACCTGCACTGACCTCCCGCATCTACTTCCTGTTTCAATGCTGATACCATCAGGAACCGCTGACATCATCACAGATTAAAGACAGTGTTCTGTTAGACCAGCATACCTATAGTCAATGCGCAAGACGTCAGATTTGCATTTATCCCTTTAGTTTAGTACAAAAAATAAACTTTAAACTACCTCAACAGGCGTGTTTCCCTTTAGTCATGTACAAAAAAAATTTAAGGTCAGATTGTCATACGCTTCAAAAAACACCAAAGAGTAAGTCATTAAATAGTTTTTTTTGTACATGACTAAAGGGATAAACAGGTATTGACTATGGGTGTGCTCGTCTGACAGACATTTTCAGTAGAGTTTATATAAGACAAGCCTTTTTTTTTTCATTCTTTTTTAATTTATTCGACAGGGACAGATGAATTAATTAGCTTTGCTGCAAATGCATCAAAATTAGCCAACAGGCTATTCTTCATCTGTTGTCCCTAAACAGACCTTAAAATTGTCTACTTTGAAATTCTTACAATAAATCCGACATTACATTTTTCCTCTTTTAGTTCAGATGGATGTTTTGATTTGCTAAATATCAGAAACGGATCATTTCTGTGATAACTTGTTGATGTCCTCAGTCTGACCTTTGAACTGTGTGCTTTGGGTGATTCCTTGTGTTCTACAAAATCTGATTCGAATATAATTTAATAGATTTTTTAGGTTCATTTGGAGAGAAAAGGTTTCCTCCTTTCATTGAGACGTGTACGGCTGAGGTAATTAATCAGATTAATCGACTATTCAAATAATCGTCAGCTAATTTAGTAATCGATATTCATTAACTATAGAGACTGAATCATTCCTTAAGCTGACAGAACGACCCACTTACAGCAGGAATTATACCAGGACTGTAAAAAAAAAAAATGTATAAAAATTTTGCATCTAAGGTTTAAAAACAACTTTTTCTCCTGTCAATCTGCTCTTTCCAGAAGTCCTCAGTCGAAAAGTTCTTGTGTCAGCTGGTTTAATTTTATAAAGTATTCTTTAAGGAACCTTTGGCTATCTGATTATTAATTGATAAATATTCAACAGCTTAATCGATTAGCTAAATAATCGTTAGTCGCAGCCCTATGGACGCGTTCCTCTGTGGAACCTTCATAATGTCTACAGCTCCGCCCCCCGTGGTGTTTGCTCACCTCCAGGGATTTATAAAGTAAAGAAAAGTACAGGTGTGGAAGTCTAAACCTTTTATAAAGTCCAAGATGAATAATTACCAGATCACTAAACCTGTAATCCATCTGCTCTGATGGAGATAATGTCAGCTTGGTGCACCGAACGTTGGAGCAGCTCAGACTAACACCAGCCTGTCCTACTGCTTTTATTTAGTCATTTATAATCGCCGGGTCTTTGGCTGCGTTTAGAGCGTTTGAAGCTTCATCCCCGGTGGATCCATCAGTGTTATGGATAAACGGACCGGACCATGTGACCCAAACTCTCATTATATTTCTTCATTCAGGTGGATATGATGTAATTCTGAGACAAATAATAAAAAAGTTGTCAAGAAAACCACCAACAGAATCCTAAATAGACGTATGAACATTTTAAAGCCACATCAACTCCTCAGATATGAAACTATTGTTAAATAAAAAGATAAAAGCTCAGCCAATCAAATGAACATTTAACCCTCCCAACATTTCTTCCCACTTTCAGGTTCTTTGTCATCGCCTCCCTTATTGTTTCATAATTGACGGTCAGACTATGTGCATAAAGTCATTAAATTAAATTATTCCAGGATTATAAATCATTATAAGTGACCTTATAAGTCTAGCTCTTTCAAGGCATTTTTAAAATTTTTAACTAAATAAAACTGTTGTTTATTTTGTCATTTTTAGTTCAAATAAAACATGCCAGCCCTTTTCTTTTTTCTTTGCGCAGGCATGGAGCGTCATCATCTAATGTAACCTGGAACCAAACCTTTATCCCAGGAACATCAGCTCCGTCCAAACAAACCATTTTTGAATTAAATCTTATTTTGATATAAGTTTATAATAAATGATAGGAAAAGTGACAAACATCCTTCATATATGTTCCACTAACCATGTTGCACAGAACACGTCTGGACTCTCCAGTTTCCTTCACTTCAGTCTGGTTGAACTGGGATCAGAAGATGGACCAGCTGACTACAGACTGGCCGCCCTGTTAGGATGAACCCCCCCGTTCTCCACCCGGTTGGTCTGGCCCGGCGCCACTGAAACCTCCCTGATCATCAGACATTCTCTTTCTACCTCGCTACAAAGCAGGAGCCGCTGCTCCGACACAAAGGTCACGTTTAATGATGGCGGCATCACGCTGGCATCAGGAGCCGCTTCCACCGGAAGCGTGGGGCCCTGAGGGGAACCGTGTCGTCCTGCAGCCCTGCTGCCTCTGAATTAACATGCAGCTCTGCATTGTGCTCCTACATCTGAGCTCCATGTGATGTGGGCTCCAGAAGCAGAGAGCGGCGGGGTAACGGCTGTCCAGCCTCAGCGGCAGAGCCAGCAGAGGAAGGTATCAGCACCGCTTCCTGCAGGGTGGCTTACACTATCAATAAAGATGCTTTTTCTCTTAAACACTCCCCAGAAATCTATTATTAATATATCTGTAGCAGTCAGCTGTTCCAGCACAACACATAAACCCTCAGCTGCAGAGAGGAGCCGTGCAAACTGTTGTTTCTAGTTGTGTCTGGGAGGCAGCAGCAGCATCAGCACCACTCAGCCCTCAGTTTGACATTCAGCTGAAGGTAGTTTGATCCTGCAGCCGGAGCTCCTGCTGGGACCCGTGCTGCTCCTCTTACTCTCTTTTTTAATTCTGGTGGTTTCTCCCAGAGCGAACAGGCCCAATTATGTGTAACACTGATTTGCAATGAAAAACACTGTGCTGATACTTTGGTTTGAGACCAGATAAAGTGGCTGTAAGCTGCTTTATGGGAATTTGCATATGGAAATAGCTTAAAAGGCTAGAAAATATGCACCCAGAGAGATGCCAAGTTCCTGACAGTTTTAAAGAGAGAAGAGTGGAGGTGAATCTGCTTGACCTCCAGGAAAGGACAAACGGCCACATTAGTGCCTATGAGTTATTTTACATTCACTCACAGGCGTATAATTAGGCAGCAGAGCAGCAGCGCCGCCTTCTCCAGCTGCCCAGGAGGCCCTGCTCATGGGTGCAGATGTTAAACACAGGTTTGCTCCTCGCTGCTTCAACATCTACAGTAGCAGCCATTCAAAATAGCTGTACCCAGTCAAACAGCAGCGGAATGGGAGCAAAATCCATTCCCACTTCCAGCCACTGGCCTTCTCCTGGGTGTGCATATTTATTTACTCTGACTCCACCCCTTCACTGAATTACATGGTCTGTCCAGGAGATGACGATCTTAATGTCCATCTCCTCTACCTGCTCAGTGCAGGAGGCTGGGACATGCTTGGACAGGTCCATGCATTGGGAAAGTTGTCTTTACCAGTTTTTACTGTGAACGACTTTTTTAAACTTAACCCCTTAAACCCTGAGCGTCTTAGTCACCATGTCTGATTTATAGGAGATTTAACAAAGAAAAAAATGACAAATATTTAGCCTCGCCCAATTACTTCCCAAAATAAACTCTGTAAAACTCCATGAAAGCCCATTTCAAACTCTGGATGAACCCTCAGACTTTACAGATCCACATCTTGACTATAACTCAGGCTAATTTGGACTGAATCAGTTGAAGCATGTTTGTTCCACAAAGGTTTTAGTGGGCAGTGTTCTAGGAGGAAATGGTTTTTGCACGATGCCAAAAGCAGTGTTGTAGTACTCGAGATCGGTCTTGGTCTCAAGACCATTTTTTGATGGTCTCGTCTCGGACTTGACCGCATTTGGTCTCGGTCTTGTCTCGGTCTCGGGCGCTGAGGACTCGGCATTTTATTTCAAGACCGGTCAAGACCACAACTGTGGAAATAACGCTAATTATCAGAATATTTTCAGTTTCTTTAAGATCCTTCTTTTTATTGGATGCTTGGATTCAAATCCAAGCACTAACCTGTCTCATTGGTAAATGCACGTCTTTTTTTTTTTTTGTTTTTTTACCGCTGTCCCGCTCACCCTTTCACCTGCAGCACTTGATTGAAAGTCACAAGTGGTTGTCTGAGAACGGGATAAGATGTCGGCCAAATCATCGGTTATAAAATTCGACTAATTAAATCACAAAGAATATATTTGTAAAGCAACATTGAGAAAAAAGCATACAGCGTAATGTGAGTTCTGCAGTGCTTCACTATCAGAGACGGAAGGGACTACGTCCAACTTTTATCAACACCTTGAAAGAAAGCACAAAGAAAGGTAAGCTACGTACATATTTAAGTCATTATGTTGTGACAGTAAGTTATGAGACCGACAAGCTGTGAAAATATTGAGCACGTCTGCCTTTTCTCCATGTTCCCAGTACTAACTAGAGAAATACGCCACTTGGTCAAAAACAAACCATCTGATTCAGCAACAGGTCTTAGAACTGACAAAAGTCAGTCAGGCTTTTGTGCACTTTGTATTTCAGTGGGGTTTGTATTTCTGCAGATGTCAGTAGTAGCTCAGGGAGGAAGTGAAGGAGATCATGTTATTTTTTTCAACAAATTATCTGTCTCATAACATATTTTCACAACTTGGTGACAGATATGGATTTATTTAAGAAAACTTATATAATATAGCTTTAATCTGTATATGAGAGAGAAACAAGAGAAATGATTGGCATTTTTTCAGTTTGAAATTCTGTGTTTGCTACACAGAAGTACTAAATAAAGATGTTTATGTTTATTCCAGTTCTGTGTGTTAAATATCTAGGTGTTTTTTTTATGTGAATGTGGGTCTTTTAGATCAATTTTATTGATTTTGCTCATTTTTCACATTTTATTGTCACATACTGGCAGTGGCGCTGGTCCTGGTCTTGACTCGGTCTCGACTTCCCTCAGTCTTGGTCGTGACTTGGTCTCGGACCCTAAAAGTCTTGGTCTTGTCTCGGTCTCGATACACTCTGGTCTTGGTCTTGTCTTGGTCTCGGGTGAGGTGGTCTTGACCACAACACTGGCCAAAAGTGCAAAATGCATTTCTATGCATTTCTATAGATAGATAAACATCAGCTGGTGCCAGCTGGGTCCTGTACCGGGCCCACCAGGCTTAAAGGGTTATAAATGTTTTCTCTATTGAACGTCATTTTTCAGAATCTGTCCTGCAGCTCTGTGCTGCTGAAGGAGGACAAACTCTAAAAATACAACATTTTACAAACACAAACAGGCCAGAAATAAAGTATTTTGCTCCTCCTGGCAGAATTGTCCAACATGGATGGGTTTACACTGGAGGAGCTCCTATTCTGAGGTGCATTGATTGAAGCAGTGTCTGTGTTAGATGTGAAGGCGGCTCACCGTGTCTGAGCGCTCAGAGGGCTCCTCTATTGCTGCATCAGATACACGTCTCTGCTGCAGACGCGCTTCATATGTATGTTAGTTCACTGAAGGTTCCAAACCATCAGGTCACACTGAGCGGTTTGATGCTGCTGTTAATGAGAAGCAGAGAAAATGCAGACGTGCACTCGTCTCTCCAGCTTTCTAGAGTCTCTAAACACAGAGATTTGATTTATTTCCTTCATTCAAGGTCGTCTCATTTAAAGTTCTCTGACAGAATCCAGGTTTTATTAAAACATTTTTGTTAGACATACATCTGGTCCAAACCAGAATATACTTTTTTTCTATTTGGTCAAACTGGACTGTGAGTTTCCATTAAAGTCTTGTGTGACGGTCATTGCTCCTCTCGGACAGAGATGATCTGAGGGGGACAGAAAACGCTCCAGTCAGTCCTGGATCACATCAAGACCACCTCTAAAACAGGTGTTGGTTTTTTGCTCCAAAGTTTCCACCAGAACTAAAAGTCCAGATTAAAGGGAAACAAACTCTTGTCTGTTTAATGTGGACCAAAGGAAGCAGGAATGAAAAACATCCTTTAGCCTCATTTCCACTACCCTTTAGAAACCGTGCTGAGATCGGTCTGAGCACGGTAACCAAGGTAACCATTGAGTGTAAATGGGGCTAACAACTGAACCGGAACGCGCCAGACACAACTAAACCGCACTAAGATGGTACTACTTCATCAGTAGGGCTCGGTGTGGTTCAGTTCTGGCTCGGTTCTCAGATAACAAAGAGCACATGAGCAGACCACGTCACCTCCTTACAGTAGGCAACTTTACATCAGAGATGACAAAAATCACATGTGGGGTTCCCCAAGGGTCCATTCTGGGTCCCCTCCTATTCAATATCTACATGCTCCCTCTCGCTCAGTTAATAAAAAACAACAACATCAGCTACCATAACTATGCAGACGACACACAGCTTTACATCACCATGTCACCAGGTGACTATGAACCAGTTCAAGCACTGAGGAAATGCTTAGAAGAAATCAATGCCTGGATGTGCCATCATTTTCTTCAACTGAATAAAAACAAAACTGAAGTAATAATCTTTGGACCAATAGAGGAGAGATCTAAAGTTAGCACACAGCTTCAGTCGCTTCAGCTAGTAACCACTGATCAGGCCCCAAATCTAGGAGTAGTGCTGGATTCAGACTTGAACCTCCAAAAGCATTTAAAGACAATTACAAGGTCGGCTTTCTATCACCTGAAGAACATTTCCAGGATTAAAGGACTAATGTCTCAGCATGATCTGGAAAAACTAATCCATGTGTTTATTTTTAGTCGAATTGATTACTGCAACAGTGTTTTCACAGGTCTGCCTAAAAAGTGGATCAGACAGCTGCAGCTGATCCAGAACGCTGCTGCCCGTGTCCTCACTAAGACTAAGAAAGTAGAGCAGATCACCCCAGTTCTAAAGTCCTTCCACTGGCTCCCTGTACCTCAGAGAATAGACTTTAAAATCCTTCTGTTAGTCTATAAATCTCTGAATGGCTTAGCACCTAAATCCATCACAGACTTGCTATCAGTGTATCAACCCTCCAGACCAGCCTGCTCTGCATACCTAGAACCAGAACTAAACATGGAGAAGCAGCATTTAGTTCCTATGCTCCACTTATCTGGAACAAACTTCCAGAAAACTGTAAAATTGCGGAAAGCCTGAGTTCCTTTAAATCAAGACTAAAAACACATTTGTTTAGGATTGCCTTCCACTGTTCTAGTTAAACAGTTCAACTGAACCATCATTAGTTCAACTTTTTATTTTCTTTAGTCCAACTGTTTTTAATTTTCTTTTTTGTTTCTGCATTTTTCATTTCATTTTATTTTATTTATTTTTTTATTTTTTCCTACTTGCTTTGATTCTGTTTTATCTTCCTGTATTTTAATCATGTAAAGTACTTTGCATTGTCTTTGTACTGAATTGTGCTATACAATAAATTTGCCTTGCCTTGCCTTACAGTCAGCCTCCATAATCAGGACATTTCAGACATTCATAAAAATCCTAGCTTCCCTACCGTGCCACACAATTTCTAGAGATGATTCTGCTTAGCAGTGTGATGAACCTCAAGGTCTGTTGTTGTTTCCTGCGTCTGGAAGCCATGATTAGATTATGATTGTCATATTCACTTCCCAAAAGCCGACTCTGTCACGTAAATTCACAAAACTCTGCCTTCTTCGCCTGATTCTCCGCAGACCTCCTGAATGTTACCGTGCTAGTGTGATGGGAAAACAGTCGTAAGGAACCGAGCACAGTTTAGTTTTCAGAGGGTAGAGGAAATGGGGCTTAAGATACTGACTCCACATAGATAACCCGCTAGATCCCCTGTAGATATATTAATTACAGCCTCTTTGGATAAACTGATAAAATAATGTTGCCACCAGGGGTGAAAGTAGACATTCTTTCTGATACTTTATTAAGTATCAGAAAGAATGATACTTAATAAAGTATCATTCCTGCATGAATTTTATTTTTTTTCAGATTGAGACGTATAAAACCTACATATCTATACACAATAGCCTGCATGAGAATCATTTCATAGGGGTCTTACACAGAGAACCTGCAAATCCAGCGATGCAGATCTTAATTTAATGGAAAGTAAAATGTTAAAATGTTGAAAGGAAAAACTACAGGAAAACATTTCCCTCTTATTTGAGTAGATAGAAGCAGGAAGAAAGAGAGAAATAGTCAAAGATGATCTATGTGCCTTTCAATAAGAGACTTTATTAAAACATAAACATTAGCAGCAGATCATTTAATCTGGATATAATTCAGGGATTCCTTTGGAAGAAATTCAAAGTTTTTTTATCACCTCATGTGCGCTGGAGGTAATTAAATCCATACAGGCAGATATTATATCAGCCACATATAGTTCATTCAGCACCGAGGACAGAGTCTGCCATCGGGCTGCAGCGTGAGTGAACACTTGGATCAAAGCGTGTAGCGCGTAGCACGGCTGACATAGCAGTTTGGAACGCAGTTTAAGTTGATCAAACATCAGACACGCACTGAATGAGCGTAACTATTGCATAGGAGAGGAATTCAATTTTTAAGCTCAGCCCCATTCTACAGATAGAGAAATGTTAATAGAATAGACATCTATTATCTGTTCTAGGTTGTGTCCCTCTCTTCTTGTCCCTTTTCTTCTTGTTTTCCTCTCTATGTTTTGTACTCAGCTGACTTTGCGTGCTGTCTCTAAAGGAATGAAAGATTTTTTTCCAAGCACTAAAGTCCTTCTTTTCACTGTAGACAAGCCATGATCTGCTTATCTGTTCTCCATTTTTCATTTGGATGAAATAATAGCTGCATGAATCATGACAGCAGACAAGATAGAGGAGAGCAGGAGGCGGGGTTACCAATCTACTTGCTCTGGAGAGCAGAGTTCGCTGCTTTTAGATGTTGTCTCCAAAGTCTCCAGTAGCAGAAAAAAGTCTCTAGATTTGGCACTAGGAGCTTTTTAGAAATCAAAGAGCTAGAGGGGTCTGAAAAGTGGCTAAATATAGCGACTAAAGCGCTAAGTTAGCAACACTGCTCTTTGCATCGTTTGTTTTCAAACGTGTTGCTGCTGTCTGTTGGGGGTGGGGGTTAATGCTGTTAAAAACATGCTTGAATAGATGATGCCTGTAAATTTTGCAGTAAATAACCTTATATAATTATGTTTAAATCAGAAATATCATTAATTATATAGAAATTTTGTGGATTTCTTTAAGTTTGAAGCTTTTTCTTTCCTCTCACCCCAGAAAAGGAGCTTCAGTGCGTTTAGCGACGCTCAGATCAGATCAGCAAGCTGCTGTTCCCCGGTTGGAGCAGAAACAACCTGCAGTAATAAAGAATAAAGCCGAAGAGACGAAGCGTCCAGAACCAGCAGGCCGCTGTAGAGTTTTGCTTCTGTGTTTCAGTCAATTATTTTCCAAACTGGTCATTGATTTTCTCATTGAGCCTCCCTCTGAGCTCCACTCTTCTGCTATCGAGCTCTTCGCTTGGATACCCACGGTTTGACCATGCATGGGACCCCCCCCCACACACACTGATGAATCAGCACATAATAGACTAGCAGAAGCATCTCTATTATG
Organism: Cyprinodon diabolis; assembly: GCA_030533445.1. Classification (NCBI taxonomy): domain Eukaryota; kingdom Metazoa; phylum Chordata; class Actinopteri; order Cyprinodontiformes; family Cyprinodontidae; genus Cyprinodon; species Cyprinodon diabolis. Next base: position 44,426,880 of record CM060072.1, on the reverse strand, counting down.
TTAAACACTTCTGTTAAACAGAGCGACTGCATCGACTTTCATTGTGAGCAGAAATGAGAAAGCAGAGTTTCCCCATCAGTCTGTCTCCATGCGGTCAGTCCACATCTCTTCTTTCACCTCACTGATTAGTTGAACTATTTCTCCTCATTTTGTCAGCCTGAACGCATCCATGCCATCAGTGGGAGACGACTCAGAGGAATATGAGCCCAGATCAGTCTGGAGCATGGCTGCTGTTCAGAGTAGATCTGCCTCTGATAGATTTCCCTCATTAGATTCATAGTTCCTCATAGTTCACGTCTATATATCTATAGAACCAGCCCCTCCATTTACAATCGATTACACGTTTGGGCCAAAAAGAACAAAAACCAAAGAGCAGTGAGGGCTTTAAAGAGCAGCTATGGAAGGATGGGTGCTGCTTGACCCTCATCAGATGGCCAAAGATCTACCATCTGCACCCAAACTGGAGCACAGAGACAGGGCTGCTGCTGGTTGGCTCAGACCCATCAGCGCCAAACAGCAGGAGGTCTGAAAAACCAGTACAATACTGGAAAAGGAAGAATGGAACCAGTATTAACACCCCATAACATGATGAGCAGAAATGACAGCGATCTGTGGGCTTTAAACCGCTTTCATTGGTATGCACCGGCATGGAGTCAAAGCCAGTGTTCCCATTACAGACGGCATCAAGGTGATCTGATGGCTTAACTCAGCTGTTTGCTCTCTCTCTCTCACACACACACACACACACACACATGCTTATCTGAATGCATGTATGCAGTGAAACAGTCAGAGTAACACCCAGCCTGGGTGAACCTCATTAGACCTTCAGCCCATGCAGGATCAGAACCAATAAAGAAACAGAGCCTTGGTGTGATCAGCTCACCGTGGCGAGGATGAGGAGGGAGAAGTTCAGGAGAGTTCACAGCTTCATCTACCAGAGCAAACCACTTTTCACTCACAGCCATCTGATTCCCCTGCTAACAGAAACCTTCCACAGAAAGTTTAATCTCATTATCTGCATGGAAGGAGAAGCCAGGATCATTGCTGCTAATCTGTGAGGACATCAGGACATCCAGCCCCTCATGTCCATCAGCTCCTAACTTCTCCTGTCAGCATGATCTGCTGTCTGAGTGGGTGAAGGCGTAAAGGAACCCTGATCACTCACCGTTGGAGCCCGTGAAGTTCCCCCAGTCCAGCAGCGAGCTGTTAAAGGACGGCAGAGACTCGTTGAAGAACAGATCGCTGCCGTTGGATGGGTTCCTGATGGTGTCGGTGAATAGATTCATCTGCAGCAGGGTCTTGATCAGGTAGCGCAGCATGGTGCCCCCCCAGAGGGACCTGGAGCCCCGCTGCTCTGGGTGCTTCCTCTCAGCTTGTCCTCCTGAAAGTCAGGCTTTCTCCAAGTGATGCTCTGCTCAGGCTTCCACACGTGGTAGAAGATAAATCAGAAAAGTGTAAAGTGAGTAGAAATAGAAGTAAAATTGGTGGAAATTGGTTGTCAGCCTGCAGAGGGGGGTTCGGGGGGGTCCTGCTGTGACTCCCCCTGAGCATCGGATCGGGCTGTCCTCCCTGTTTCTATTGTTCTGGGATTAAATAACTTCACATGCCGTCTGCCATCACCCTGAACAACAGCCTCTTGCTGCTGTGGAAGAATCCAGCGAAGTGATGTTGACCCTTCAGATTGTTCTCCGCTCTCCAACCCCTCCCTCTAGCTCCTCCTCCCTCCCTCTCTCTCTCCCCTCTCCTCTCCTCCCTCTCTCTGATGGGGTCCCTGGAGGGGAGTATGGGGCTGAGGGGGTCCAGAGAGCAGGTGTTGTTGGCTATAAATGTTTAATTATTAGATTCATAATCATCCCAGGAGGCTGTGAATCAGGGTGGCTGAGGAAAAGGCTTACTGTCCGTCTTTAAAAAAACAAAACATGCAGAGATGCTCCAAAAAAAGACACGGGATGAGCCAGACTCCTGCTGTGTGCTTTGAATTGATCTGTTTTAAAAATACAAATGGATTCTGACAGCCTCTGAGTATAGATATGAGTTACATCAAATGCTTTTACCTGAGACACGTAGGTTTAAACAAATCTCCCAGGTTTAAGTTCACTTCACTGGCTGCAGGTTAACTTTAGCATTCATTTTAATATTCTCTTATTTTGTCTTTAAATGGCTTTTTCTTTTTTTTTGTTTTCTTTTTTGTTTTCTTTTTTTTTCTTTTTTTTTCAAAAAAAAAAAATTAAAATAAATGCCTTTTTCCTGTCATAAATTGGACCCAGTATTCAAGGAGAGTCAGACAATGGGAAGTTTCAAAACATTTAATGACAGAAAATAATAGAACAAAACCGAACGCGGACTGCTGAGGAGAAGCGGACCATCAGTGTTCCGGAAGCAGCAGCCTCAGTGAGCAGTTCAGGACCGGACTAGGGCCCGACCAGGGGGTCTGATCCAAACAGGAACAGACAGATCCAGGGTTCAAGGAATCTTCAGAGCGTTTAGAGTTCCATGAGTCCAGCAGCGAGCTCAGACAGACACGCTCAGATGGAAACAAGCAGGCTCAGTGGTAGAGAGACAGAGAAAAAACATGTTACCAGAATAACTGCAGAACTTTAAACTGGTCTCCGCCTAAGAGACAGGCTTACTGGACTAAATCTGACCTCCCCCGCACGCCCTGAGGGCTCATAGCCAGGACATGATTAGGAGGCAGGAGACAAACACCAAACCTTCTCAATCCACTGGCCTCCAAGAGTCAGAACATGAACAAGGAACCAACTAACTCTAATAAAACAAAAATGAATAACTGACACAAATAAAGTAAGAAATACTAACGAATCAACAACGAGTAATGATCTGGCCCCGATAGCTGGGCTGAACCGTATATATAGCACAGGAAGCAGGTGAATAAGTTTAATGATAATTAGAGAGCAAGGAGGGAAAAGCAGGTAAATGAAATGAGTGATCAGAAAAGCTCCTGGGGCTATCATCATGACATTTCCCGCCATATAGCACACATATATCATTGATCTCATACATCTTGATGCACCCCTTCCTTCTTTTAGGTCAGCGGATCAGTCACTGTGGTCAGGACCTGGAACGAGGGGTAAATCTCAGAGCGGACCAGGCTGTGTCATGTTTGTGATTGCTGGGTTCACTGTTGTCATCGCAGTACTTTTTGTGTTTGCAGTGCATTTGCACCTTTGAGTCAATAAAACAATCCAAGTTAGAGACACAACTGTGACTTTAAAGGCATATGGAAGCGGCTGTTCCAACCGTTGCATTTCCGAATTCTCCTGAGTGGTGCCCGACTTTACACGAGTGAATAAAGTGAATGTGATTGGTCGATTACAAGGGGCGGGATTGTTGTGGCGGAAGGTTCGCAAGCATGTTTGGTTGTGGCCGGTTTATCTGAAGCATCTTGCTAACCAGTTAGTAACTTAGTGCTAGTAGGTTCCCAAAGGGAAATTCCATTGGGACCAAGTAGCACTAAATTAGAGGAGAGTTTAGTGTCGGAGGTCGTGGATGAGTCTCCTCCGTCATCCATTTTTTATTTAGAGGAGGAAAGCGAGGACGAAGATGTTGTGGAAGAGGACGCCAGGGCGGCAGAAGCTTGGTTTGGTGTAGAAGGCTTCCAGCCGTACATGTTTGAGCCCTTGCCTCGCAACGCTGCCAGTTCTGTTAGCTCTACGCCTGCTGAAGACACAGACGTCCATCCCCGTGAACACTGGGACGCAACTCAATGGGAAAGGAAAGGATTCTGATTTCAACCGTTGCGTAGATTAGCTGCGACATATGAATCAAGATGCTATGACTGAAAACATTTGATTGACAGATGACCGTTGATATCTGATTGGCCGCATTTAGGTGTTCAGGCTGACGTATAACTAACTGGCCTGCAGAAGATAAAAAAATACATAATAATGATTTTAAGACAGAATTTTCTTAAAATAGAAATTTTCTAACTTTTGGGACAATATCGTCTGATAAAGACTACCTTTTTATACAAGTTTAAGCCAGAATGATTTGAAATTTAAACATGACTTCCCTACAACTTGTTAATGTAGGATTAACATCAACATGGCGTTTTCTATTTCTTATAGGATCCTTTTATTTAAATGTTAAGTTTTGTGTTTGGAGCTCCACTGATGTTGCCGATCGTAACTCCATACAGCAAACTTGGAATGAATGCATCCAAATGCGAGACCTGCTCCTAATGGAGGAATTTAAGTATCTTGGTGTCTTGTTTACAAATGTGGGGAAGATTGAGCGGGAGATCGAATGGCGGATTGGTGCGGCGTCTGCTCTGAAGCGGGCGCTGGGCCGGTCTGTTGTGGTGAAGATTTACCGGTACATTCCTACCCTCATCTATGGTCATGTCAACATTTTGCTTCTTGCAACATTTCAGCATGATGGATTTGGTGGGTGGATTTGGCCTGGGGAGCGATGTCCTTGCAGAAAAACACCAACCAGCGCCGGATAAACCATGACTGTATTTAGGTAGCAGAAGGAAATCCTTAGAGCCGCCGCTAGACGCTGGGTGGTGCAGGAGGTCCTGGGTCCCTTCGGATGAATAAGAAGCCTGATGTGTCAGAGTCTGCAGGAAGTTTCTGTGAGATAAAGCAACTGATCACTGTTTGGTCTGCCAGATGCCCTGAACAAAAACAATAGAACTCTCTGGGAGATGTCACGCACCAGGGTGCGTTTGTTCAAAAAGTAATTAAAAAGACAACAACACCTAGTTTTGTTTTATTAAAGTCAAAAAGGAAACGTCATTATTTTCAGATCATTGAAAACCCAGTTTATAATGTCTTTTCAACATTTATTATTGGGTCCATCATGTCTTTATAACATTACTAGGTCAGTATATCTCATCTCAGTTTAGTTTCAGAAAAGATATTGAGGTTATACATCATGTTGCAAACCTCCTGCAGTGTGGTATACTTCAGCTTTTTGACAGCCTGGTATTAAACAGACTCCATCACGCTCACAAAGCCTTAATGTGTTGCATACATATCATCCTTGACGTGCACGTGTGAACAGCGTAGCGTGGCCGCATGTGGCACTGGGACGCCCCGCTGACATTCTCAGTGTGACTCCTATTAGCGAGACCCGTCCCCCATCAGGGCCTTGTCCTCCTGCTCCATCACAGTGTCAATGGGAGCTCTACACAGTGACAAAGCCACTGTGACGACCCCTGTCCCGAAACCTATTCCTGGGATCTTTTCCGGTCTCCCGGCACATTTTGGGGGTTTTCCATTCATGGGGCTTCTGTGCCAGCAACACAAACACATATGCTGGTAATGGGGTCACAATCTGGGAATCGCATGGAGGAGGGAGTGCTGTCAACAACATCAGTAGCTCCTAACAAGTTTGAGTTGGATCATTGTTTGTTTACAGTATAGTTATCTGGTCAGTCTTCTTAAATATACATGTTTTAGTGTATTTATGATCTTCTAAAGTTTTATCTGTCATATAGTCTTCAGTCAGGGTCAGGTAAAAGTAGAAAAAAAATTCACTTAAACCTTTTATTTTAAATGTCTTTTTTGCTTCTCTATGGCTCAGAAATAAAGGATTTCAAGTTTTCAGGGTTTATTTTTCAGAAAAACAACAAAATGATTTCAGGAAAGGACAATCTGGATTTTTAAAAGACAATTCAGAAAAATTAAACTGCACCTTTTGGAAAAACAAACTTTTAAGTAGCTTCAGGAAAATCGGATTCTAACGTTATTCTATAGCAGCAGAGAGATCAGTGGAGAACGTAGAAGAGTTTTAGAGGGGGGATTGCCGTTAAGGGGGGGCAATCCCCCCCTTTAAGGACGGACCCTTAGAATCATAGACAGGTTCAGATATTACAGGCTAGCGATGGAACCAAACGACCCATTCATCGGTTACCATTTGCATGTTTCCAAGCAATACAAGGCCTTGTCCATATAAGACTCAAACTGACTGCGGATCCAGACATTTGAATTGAGAAAGCTTCCTGGAGTGGTGGCGAAACGTCTTCAAATCTGGAAAACCAAGTCCAGTGGATATTTTTTGATTTTTTACGGAAGACTGTGTAGGTAATGATAGAGTAAGTGAGTGAGTTGGTGGGTGAATGAGTGAGTGATTGAGTGATTGAGTAAGTAAATGAGTGAGAGACTGGAGTAAATGAGTGAGTGAGTGAGTGAGTGAGTGAGTGAGTGAGTGAGTGAGTGAGTGAGTGAGTGAGTGAGTGAGTGAGTGAGTGAAGAAATTAGTGAGTGAGTGAGTGAGTGAGTGAGTGAAGAAATTAGTGAGTGAGTGAGTGAGTGAGTTTAGAAATGAGTGAGTGAGTGAGTGGGTGAGTGAAGAAATGAGTGAGTGAGTGAGTGAGTGAGTGAGTGAAGAAATGAGTGAGTGAGTGAGTGAGTGAGTGAGTGAGTTTAGAAATGAGTGAGTGAGTGAGTGAGTGAGTGAGTGAGTGAGTGAGTGAGTGAAGAAATGAGTGAGTGAGTGAGTGAGTGAGTGAGTGAAGAAATGAGTGAGTGAGTGAGTGAGTGAATGAGTGAGTGAGTGAGTGAGTAAAGAAATGAGTGAGAGAGTATGTGAGTGAGTGAGTGAAGAAATGAGTGAGTGAGTGAGTGAGTGAAGAAATGAGTGAGTGAGTGAATGAGTGAGTGAGTGAGTGAAGAAATGAGTGATTGAGTGAGTGAGTGAGTGAAGAAATGAGTGAGTGAGTGAGTGAGTGAGTGAGTGAGTAAAGAAATGAGTGAGAGAGTATGTGAGTGGGTGAGTGAAGAAATGAGTGAGTGAGTGAGTGAGTGAGTGAGTGAGTGAGTGAAGAAATGAGTGAGTGAGTGAGTGAAGAAATTAGTGAGTGAGTGAGTGAATGAGTGAGTGAAGAAATGAGTGAGTGAGTATGTGCGTGAGTGAAGAAATGAGTAAGTGAGTTAGTGAGTGAAGAAATGAGTAAGTGAGTGAGTGAGTGAAGAAATTAGTGACTGAGTGAGTGAGTGAGTGAGTGAAGAAATGAGTGAGTGAATTAGTGAAGAAATGAGTGACTGAGTGAGTGAGTGAGTGAAGAAATTAGTGAGTGAGTGAGTGAGTGAATGGGTGAGTGAAGAAATGAGTGAGTGAGTGAGTGAGTGAGTGAGTGAGTGAAGAAATGAGTTAGTGAGTGAGTGAGTGAAGAAATGAGTGAGTGAGTGAGTGAATGAGTGAGTGAGTGAGTGAGTGAGTAAAGAAATGAGTGAGAGAGTATGTGAGTGAGTGAGTGAAGAAATGAGTGAGTGAGTGAGTGAGTGAAGAAATGAGTGAGTGAGTGAGTGAGTGAGTGAAGAAATGAGTGAGTGAGTGAGTGAGTGAGTGAGTGAAGAAATGAGTGAGTGAGTGAGTATGTGCGTGAGTGAAGAAATGAGTAAGTGAGTTAGTGAGTGAAGAAATGAGTAAGTGAGTTAGTGAGTGAGTGAGTGAGTGAAGAAATGAGTGAGTGAGTGAGTGAGTGAATGAGTGAGTGAAGAAATGAGTGAGTGAGTGAGTGAGTGAAGAAATGAGTGAGTGAGTTATTGAAGAAATGAGTGAGTGAGTGAGTGAGTGAGTGAGTGAATGAGTGAGTGAAGAAATGAGTGAGTGAGTGAAGAAATGAGTGAGTGAGTGAATGAGTGAGTGAGTGAGTGTGTGAAGAAATGAGTGAGTAAATGAAGAAGTGAGTGAGTGGGTGAGTGAATGAGTGAGTAGATGAGTGAGTGAGCATATTAAACCATATCATATAAATATTAATAACCAGTCATTGTTGGACATGCTCAAAGCAGTCCAGTAAGTGAAATATGATTGCCCTGTGTTAATCTGTATCTTAGTTATGTTTTCCTTTAGATTATACAATGAACTCTTTTGTGCGTGAGTGAAGAAATGAGTAAGTGAGTTAGTGAGTGAAGAAATGAGTAAGTGAGTTAGTGAGTGAGTGAGTGAAGAAATGAGTGAGTGAGTGAGTGAGTGAGTGAAGAAATGAGTGAGTGAGTGAGTGAGTGAAGAAATGAGTGAGTGAGTGAGTGAATGAGTGAGTGAGTGAGTGAGTAAAGAAATGAGTGAGAGAGTATGTGAGTGAGTGAGTGAAGAAATGAGTGAGTGAGTGAGTGAAGAAATGAGTGAGTGAGTGAGTGAGTGAGTGAGTGAGTGAGTGAGTGAAGAAATGAGTGAGTGAGTATGTGCGTGAGTGAAGAAATGAGTAAGTGAGTTAGTGAGTGAAGAAATGAGTAAGTGAGTTAGTGAGTGAGTGAGTGAAGAAATGAGTGAGTGAGTGAATGAGTGAGTGAGTGAGTGAATGAGTGAGTGAAGAAATGATGAGTGAGTGAGTGAGTGAGTGAAGAAATGAGTGAGTGAGTTAGTGAAGAAATGAGTGAGTGAGTGAGTGAGTGAGTGAATGAGTGAGTGAAGAAATGAGTGAGTGAGTGAAGAAATGAGTGAGTGAGTGAATGAGTGAGTGAGTGAGTGTGTGAAGAAATGAGTGAGTAAATGAAGAAGTGAGTGAGTGGGTGAGTGAATGAGTGAGTAGATGAGTGAGTGAGCATATTAAACCATATCATATAAATATTAATAACCAGTCATCATTGGACATGCTCAAAGCAGTCCAGTAAGTGAAATATGATTGCCCTGTGTTAATCTGTATCTTAGTTATGTTTTCCTTTAGATTATACAATGAACTCTGTTAGTTATCAGGCTCCTCTCCTGTGGAACCAACTACCAGTATTAGTCCGTTAGGCAGATTTAAAACTTTCCTTTTTGATAAAGCTTAGAGTGACTCAGGTTATCCTGAGCTATCTCTATAGTTCTGCTGCTATAGGCTTAGACTGCTGGAGGACATAGGGACCCCTTTTTCATCATTCTGCTTCATTCTATCTCTATTCTCCCACTCTGCAGAATCTATTAGTTCAATCTCTAACGTTCTGCTCTTTCTGCTTTTTCTCATAGTAGCTTCATCTGGTCTGTTCCTGTTTGGCTGTGACTCCATCCTGGAGAGAAATATCAGCTGTGCTGCTGCCATCAACACCTTTGTTTCTAGATGTTGGAGCTTGGCCTGTTTTCCAGTGTAGTCCTGTTTCTCTGACTGTGACTAACTGGATGTGCTCTCTTCATCCTCTGACATGGGAGCTGGCTCGGAGCTCGTCTGCCTGGCTGTGTGTTTCCTGGACGGGGCCGCCTGTGGAGCTGGTTGACAGTTGCCTTTTGTATCTATGCTTCTTTTTCTATGTCTGCTTCTGTCTCCTTGAACCCCAGTGGGCCTCAGCAGATGGCCGCTCACACTGAGCCTGGTTCTGCTTTAGGTTTCTTCCTGTTCAAAGGGAGTTTTTCCTCTCCACTGTCGCTACAAGCATGCTTAGTGTGAGGGATTGCTGAAGAGTCAATGAGTCGATGCAATCAGCTGGTTTTCCTTAGATAAAAAACTTTGAATCAATCTGACTGGATGATCTGGTGAACTGTAAAGTGACCTGAGATGACATGTGTCGTGAATTGGCGCTATCGAAATAAACTGAATTGAATTGTATTGAACTGCAAACATAAAACCAAAAATTATATTTTTTTCCAAATATAAAGAAAAAAAAACTTGCTGTAGAAGTGGTACAGGGATTGAATTTTCAGGACAAGTGATATAAAAGAAATTATGTTAAAAAATTTAACATCTCAGTAAAGTCAATGTTATCATTTTAAACAATGAATCTGAATACTTTTATAATTAAACGACAGAAAGAAGACATTTTGTTCCCTGTTCATAAAATGCATTCAGCGGTGAGCCAGAAATATTTTTGTTTGTGCATGTGCTAACAACATTTTAGGGAGCGCTGCAGCAGGATCAGACAGAAACCTTTCGGGTCCTTCACCACAAAACGTGGAAAAAAAAAACTTAACTGAACTATACTACTATATGAATTCTAGTCTGCTTCACTGAGCTGAGATTGACTGAATTAAAAGGGAATTGAAATTAGTGAACATGTTTTTTTCAGATTCAGTTTTTTATTGCTTCTTTCTGTGGGTGGAAAATGATAGAAATATCACTGGAGTTGAGTTGTTAACTAAACATTTTGGCCTAAAGCGCCAAACAGAACCAGGAGTGTTAAAGCTTCTCGGCAGGGATTCAAGTTTCTGACAGAATAAAAGTGGCCAAATGAAGACGGAGTGTGTGAAAAGAAAAGCAGGAAGTGTTTTATTGGACCTGAATGAGCCTTCGTTGGTTGACCTTTGCCTCATTAAGAGGACATCTGTTGGAGGCGTGAAACCAAATTTAATGCAAATCCATCAGACCGGGTGCTGAATGACGACAACCTCAATGTTCTGCTTTACATCTGCATGTTAAAGCAAAGATGAATGCAGATAGGTCATTAATGTCATGCTAAAGCCCTCCTGCTGTCTCGCTGTGGCTGCCGAGCGCCTTTTAAGATTCCATCATACAGGCTAACGCACTGATACAAGCACACATTTCTGAGCATCGTTTATCCGTCAGTATGTTATGTACATGGTGACAGCTGGATTTGGAACATTTTTGAACATGAATCCTGTGATTCTGCAGGGTATATCCACACTGTGGGTCTGTTTATTATGAGGGTGATCATTGAAACAGATAACCGAGCATTAGAGGGCATAGCGGGACTCCTCCACTAATGGACTACTAAAAGCTCTGGGCTTTAAGTGTTTATATGTCAACAGTGGAAAACCAAAGAACTACAGTTCTTCAAGTTTGTTGTCATGCAGACACTGAGTCATTCACGCCTACAGAGTCTAGGATCTCTGACTTTACTGCCCTTTTGCAACGTTTCTACATTATTATGCCGTTGTAGTAGATCACAACTGGCTCACTAGTGTAAAACATGCACTTTTCTTTTTTGCACAAACCATTAAGCTCCATTTATGGTGAATCTTAGTAGCTCGGTGAATTCATTACCAGACAGTGGCCTGAAAATGCTCTGAGGCGTGCAACATTTCCCTAGATAGATAGATAGATAGATAGATAGATAGATAGATAGATAGATAGATAGATAGATAGATAGATAGATAGATAGATAGATAGATAGATAGATAGATAGATAGATAGATAGATAGATAGATAGATAGATAGATAGATAGATAGATAGATAGATAGATAGATAGATAGATAGATAGATAGATAGATAGATAGATAGATAGATAGATAGATAGATAGATAGATAGATAGATAGATAGATAGATAGATAGATAGATAGATAGATAGATAGATAGATAGATAGATAGATAGATAGATAGATAGATAGATAGATAGATAGATAGATAGATAGATAGATAGATAGATAGATAGATAGATAGATAGATAGATAGATAGATAGATAGATAGATAGATAGATAGATAGATAGATAGATAGATAGATAGATAGATAGATAGATAGATAGATAGATAGATAGATAGATAGATAGATAGATAGATAGATAGATAGATAGATAGATAGATAGATAGATAGATAGATAGATAGATAGATAGATAGATAGATAGATAGATAGATAGATAGATAGATAGATAGATAGATAGATAGATAGATAGATAGATAGATAGATAGATAGATAGATAGATAGATAGATAGATAGATAGATAGATAGATAGATAGATAGATAGATAGATAGATAGATAGATAGATAGATAGATAGATAGATAGATAGATAGATAGATAGATAGATAGATAGATAGATAGATAGATAGATAGATAGATAGATAGATAGATAGATAGATAGATAGATAGATAGATAGATAGATAGATAGATAGATAGATAGATAGATAGATAGATAGATAGATAGATAGATAGATAGATAGATAGATAGATAGATAGATAGATAGATAGATAGATAGATAGATAGATAGATAGATAGATAGATAGATAGATAGATAGATAGATAGATAGATAGATAGATAGATAGATAGATAGATAGATAGATAGATAGATAGATAGATAGATAGATAGATAGATAGATAGATAGATAGATAGATAGATAGATAGATAGATAGATAGATAGATAGATAGATAGATAGATAGATAGATAGATAGATAGATAGATAGATAGATAGATAGATAGATAGATAGATAGATAGATAGATAGATAGATAGATAGATAGATAGATAGATAGATAGATAGATAGATAGATAGATAGATAGATAGATAGATAGATAGATAGATAGATAGATAGATAGATAGATAGATAGATAGATAGATAGATAGATAGATAGATAGATAGATAGATAGATAGATAGATAGATAGATAGATAGATAGATAGATAGATAGATAGATAGATAGATAGATAGATAGATAGATAGATAGATAGATAGATAGATAGATAGATAGATAGATAGATAGATAGATAGATAGATAGATAGATAGATAGATAGATAGATAGATAGATAGATAGATAGATAGATAGATAGATAGATAGATAGATAGATAGATAGATAGATAGATAGATAGATAGATAGATAGATAGATAGATAGATAGATAGATAGATAGATAGATAGATAGATAGATAGATAGATAGATAGATAGATAGATAGATAGATAGATAGATAGATAGATAGATAGATAGATAGATAGATAGATAGATAGATAGATAGATAGATAGATAGATAGATAGATAGATAGATAGATAGATAGATAGATAGATAGATAGATAGATAGATAGATAGATAGATAGATAGATAGATAGATAGATAGATAGATAGATAGATAGATAGATAGATAGATAGATAGATAGATAGATAGATAGATAGATAGATAGATAGATAGATAGATAGATAGATAGATAGATAGATAGATAGATAGATAGATAGATAGATAGATAGATAGATAGATAGATAGATAGATAGATAGATAGATAGATAGATAGATAGATAGATAGATAGATAGATAGATAGATAGATAGATAGATAGATAGATAGATAGATAGATAGATAGATAGATAGATAGATAGATAGATAGATAGATAGATAGATAGATAGATAGATAGATAGATAGATAGATAGATAGATAGATAGATAGATAGATAGATAGATAGATAGATAGATAGATAGATAGATAGATAGATAGATAGATAGATAGATAGATAGATAGATAGATAGATAGATAGATAGATAGATAGATAGATAGATAGATAGATAGATAGATAGATAGATAGATAGATAGATAGATAGATAGATAGATAGATAGATAGATAGATAGATAGATAGATAGATAGATAGATAGATAGATAGATAGATAGATAGATAGATAGATAGATAGATAGATAGATGTTTCAGTATCTATAACAATCCAAACACACAGGATTTCAGAATTAGATATCCCCAGATATTAATTTAATACTCTCACTGGATCTGATGCCCTTTTAAAAAACATCACACCCATGAGTAGAGGTGATGCAGCCTGATGATATTTACGCCTCATCAGATAGCGTTCCCCCCATGTAAAGCAGGGGCTATAAACCCCGTCAGATAGCGTTCCCCCCTGATGTCATTTACGTTGAGTTGCAATAAATGCTAAACTCTCTGCAGGTTCTTGTCTTTGTCGTCCGCTCTATTCAGCTGGCTTTAGAAACGCACGGTGAGAAGGTGGGGGCTGGGTGGTGAGGGTTACGGGGGCGAGAAACGCAAAAGTAACGCAATAGTTACTTTTACTAGTACCTAGTTGCTTTTATTGTGGAGTAACTCAGTTTGTAACTCAGTTACTTTTTGGGTGAAGTAACTAGTAACTATAACTAATTACTTTTTCAAAGTAACGTGCCCAACACTGGTGGTGAACAACAAGTTGGGGCAGCACTGAGTCCAACCACAAGGACATTAATTGTCTGGATAAAGCTAATTATTTTGATGGTTTTTTTTTTTTTTTTAATGCCGACAGTAATGAAAATGATCTTAAATGAAACAAAACTAACGAGACTATTTTTAAAATACATGGCGTAGAAGTAAAAACCTGTCTAAAAATACAAGCAAAAGATCTATATCCAGCCATTCAGCAAAGATCCTGCTACATGGCTGTAGCATGGCCCTGCAATGATATATTACCTACTGGAAATTAGGCTGAAAAAAACGTTAACAAGTCAAGAAAAAAGGTAAAAAGCTAATTGAAAAGTTAAAAGGTTAAACAGTTAGTAAGCCTAGTTAACAATTACATTTAGGTTTATAAACTAAAAAATGTAGGTGACAGTATCAGTATAATTAATAATTAATTCATAATTATTATAATTACAGGCATTATAATTAATGCCTCTAAGGTTATGTTGGACCAATAAAATGTGCTTCATTCACTCTCAGAGTGTTTTTCTTGAAATTCTTATAGAAGCATTTTTGTTATTTTTCTTAATATATTCAGTAAGTTGGTGTTTCTTGTTATTAGATTGACATTAATTTTTCCCATCAAAATATCCACATTTTATGAATGTTCCAAAGGTAATAAGGTCTCCCCCTGGATTTCAATAACACTACTAGCTTGAAATGTTGATCTTCAAAGTATTTCACTGAGGGCCCTATAAAGGGTTAATAAAGGGAACAAAGTATTTTTACTCTGTTAGTCTCTCTCCATAATAATAACAAATCACATTTTTAACATCCATCAGAATTAAAAAAGCGGCCAATATTTTCCTGCTAGAGCTAGTAAAGAAAGAAACTATCAAAATAAGATAATGATCCAATTATTAAAAGCCTCCCTTTAAAAACTTGGTCACTGAATAACAACCTGACCAGATCATATCTGCAATCGATCGTCAATCAGATCTAATTGACTTTTGATTCCTGACTGAAAATGATTTCAGGTGCTGGGATATAAATAAAGGCCTTGCTTTAGCTTTCAGTCGTTTTGTTTTTAAGGCACCAATTTACATTTAATTGCCTTAAATTTGAAAAGATCTGCCTGTTTTGTATTTGTGCCTAATGAGGTGAATCTTGGCCCTCTGGGCAGCTAGAATAACGGTACCACGGCTCAGCGAGTAGCAGCCCACCTCCAGTGGAGACGGACCAGCTGGGCTTCATGCATCCCAGCTCGCCTCTCCCTGCCTGGATCGGTCAGAGGCCGTAACAGGTAGGCTCCCCAGGTGCAGGAACATCCCCATGGATGGAGAAACTATTGCTAAGCGTCTCAACAAAGCTGAGCTTAATTAGATAAAGGCAGCCTCTGGTCGGTAATGAGCAATGAAGGCATGTAGAGCCGGGCTTTGCTGATCTTCCTCCTGTTCTGGCAGCCAAGTATGGATTTTTTTACCATCTGGCTCTGAGAGGGAAATGATATGCCTGACGGATGACTTTAACAAAGACGTGGCAGTAGAGGGGGGCGTGTCTGCCATCACAGGCTGAATTATAGAGAGCGCTGGTCTATTGTGCTGTGTGATGGCTTGGTTATTCACAGCTGGGGCTATCTAAATTGTTCTTTTATGTTCCTTTATGCTGCTTTATTGAGGCCAGAGGGTCTGAAGAATGATTTACAAACAGCGCAACCAGGCGGACCCGATGTCAGTCTTTCCCTCTTAATTTAGTCTCCATTCATTACTTTTCCCTGCTGTCTGGGGTTGAAAGGCTCAGGCCTCCTCGATCTGTGATCCTTTCAGACAGTTTTAAAACTCCTTCAATATGTTTTCTCCTGAGTTTGGTCTTTTTTCATTTTGTAGAGATTAATATATTTATTTCCCTTAATTTACCCAGAAATTTTGGTCGAAATTTATAAGTTGGTTATAGGAATTTCAAACTTTGATGTTTGCCAAAGAAAACAACTAAACTAAAAGTAGAATGGGAGGCAGATCTTTTAGTTATCAGGCTCCTCTCCTGTGGAACCAACTTCCAGTTTTAGTCTGTGAGGCAGACACTCTGTCTACTTTTAAGGCTAGGCTTAAAACTTTCCATCCATTCATCAATCTTCTAAAACGCTTACTCCCAAGTGGGGTCGCGAGGGGTGATGATGCCTATCTGTAGCTGTCAATGGACGAGAGGCGGGGTCAACCCTGGACAGGTCGCCAGTGTTAAAAACTTTCCTGTTTGATAAAGCTTCTAGTTAGAGTGGCTCAGGTTATCCTGACCTATCTCTATAGTTCTGCTGCTATAGGCTTAGACTGCTGGAGGACATAGGGACCCCTTTTTCATCATTCTGCTTCATCTCTATTATCCCACTCTGCAGAATCTGTTAGTTCAATCTCTAATGTTCTGCTTTGGAAAGAACGCTTTGATTGGATGAAGAAAAGCAGAGCATGATTGGCTGATGGCTCAGTTCATTTACATTTATGAAGTTGCGAACGTAGAGGTGGAGGTTGGAGGTTTCTCCCTGTTAAAAGGGAGTTTTTCCTCTCCACTGTTGCTACAATCATGCTTAGTGTGAGGGATTGCTGAAGAGTCACTGAGTCGATGCAATCAGCTTGTTTTCCTTAGATAGAAAACTTTGAATCAATCTGACTGGATGATCTGGTGAACTGTAGAAATAAACTGAATTGAACTGAATTGAAACACCAGTGTGAGGCCAGCCAATGCTCCGTGAATAGCCTCCTCTTCCTTCCCTCTTGCTACACTGTTATTCCATTTCCATCTGGTGTCTATTTGCATCCCACGTCCTCAGGCCTTTGGGGATGGTGGGGACCCAGAAAAACACAAGCCAGCCTCACAAAATCTCTCTGAGGGTACCAGTCCCTCCATAAACTAATGCAGTCAGAGCTTTCCTGCCAATTAGGGAGCAGAATGGCTCCTTTCCAGGCACCCACTGGTCTTCCACTTCCATGAGTACTAATGCTCTCACAGCCTTCACACTGAAGCCATTAGCAAGGGTGGCCTGCTGGCAAGGACTTATAGGTGGCCTCAGGAAATGACAGGAAGTGTCTCTGATGGTAACTCTGAGTAACAGAGATCAGAGAGGTACTTTACAGTGACCCCAGGTGTTCAGAACAGACATTTCCACTTTTTAGCTGAACAAGTTTCAGAGGCTGTAAGAGGAACCTTTAGGATCCTAAATGTGTTTCACTCTGGCAGGCCTGCAGCAAGACATGCAGCATGAAGACAGAGACAGATAGGAGAACTTCCAGGACCAGGTATGGTAGCCATTTCTTTTTCATTTGACCTTGATTTTACCAGGAAGAGTCTCGTTGAGATAAAAAACTTTACGTTACATTACGATTACTCAACAACAAATACACAATAAAACCATTAAAAACAATAAAAATTTAATGAAGAATTTTCCAAGCTTTGTCACTCTGGACTTAAACATGTTCAACTTTATAAATTCTGTTAATTTCCCATATTTTTGCAGATTCCTCCATGTAGACGGAGACAGAAGCTCTTTTTCTCAGTTCTGAGCGAGGAAATGGAACGGCCAGCAATAAAGTGTAAGACTCAACACTTCTTTATAGCCTCTTTCTCACTGAAAATAGCAGGCTAATGCATGTTTTTCAAACGTGGGTCGACCCGCTAACAATCAGCATTTGGCTCCCTTCCCACTGGCATAAAAAGCTGCTCTAACCCCTCACTGGCAGCTGCGTGGGCTCTGTCCCCTGCTGCAGTGTGTCTGGTGACATCATCACACTGGGTTAGCGTTGATAATGTCATGAGTGCGACAGAAATCAGTAAAGTAAACAATGGAGAGCAACATGGAAGGAAGCCAGGGCGTAGTCAGTGTGCTTTATTGTTTCTCTCTATTATTTGTCTGAATCCCTCTCACCAGAGCTGCTCCATGTTTATCCAATGGAAAGAGTTGATTCTGCTTGCCAGATCAGAAGCGCCTGGCGCGGTTTTTTAACTTCCGTACGTTGCGTTCAATGCTATTATGTAATTTAGCGGGTCGACAGCTCTGGTGTTCCCACAGCATGTCCATCAGAACCGAGATGATTTTAACACGGGTCGCTGTATGAGTCATTTGAGCTGTGTAGACATGCATCAGTGAGCTGTTCCTGCTGCCACTAAAAGCCCATTGTGGACTTTCCATGGTTGGTCCTTGGCTGGTCCTTGGCTGGTCCTCTACAATTCCTTTTTAAACATCAATCTTTGTGCTAAAATATTCTTTCTGTCATGATTTGTGGACATTAAGATCTAAAGAGAAGCGCCATCTGCTGGTCAGACCCTGTAATTCAGTGAAAGGGTGGAGTCAGAGTAAAAAATATACACGCCCAGGAGAAGGCCAATGGCTGGAAGTTGGGGGGGATTCTGCTGGGAGTCACAAGGGAGTGGGCTGCAATTCAGCTGGCATTTGACTGGTAAAGGGAATTTTGAATGGCTGCTACTGTAACAATGTCCCAGCGTCCTTCTGGATAAAGAAGGCCACTCCACTCCAGAATACAGTTAACAATGATGTCAGAACCTCATGCTAAACAGAGTCAGTCTTTTGAAGTCCTTTTAGTTTAGGTTGTCACATATTACAAGTCTCCATAATTTAAGACCGAGAGAAATGTTTGAGTAAAAACTGCTTTTTCATCTTAAAGGAAAGACAAAAAAAAACCATGGTTGTTGAATTTATTCCCGCTTCTGTGAAGCTAGACGCAGTGTAGGGACCTTTGTTGGGTATTAATTCAGTTCAGGTCAGATAAATGCGATCTGGCCGTTGAGACACAGATCGCATTTATAAAATATTCAGAATCAAATCCGATTCAGGCCCACAGAACCAAGTGGCCTGGGTCACATTGGAAAAACTGGGATCTGTGTTGTTCAGACTGCCATTAAAAAAGATCAAATCCAGGTGCCAGGTTCCCTCCGGTTACCAGGCTGCCCAGGTCCAGGCGGTTACCTAGCGCTGCCTTTGTCTCTGTGGAAAGATAGGAGCCACAGGAACAGAGGGGGGGGGGGAATACATATTTCACACTTTATCCTTACAGTTTGACAGTTTGAGATATCAAAAACCCTTGCACAAGAAAGCACATGTAAACACAAGACAGACATTTCAGCAGCGGATCACATCGGAGGCGTAGTCACAACTTTCTAAAAGAAGATGTATCATTATCTCCTCTTTCTTTAATTTTTTCTCCTTTTTCCGTTTTTCCTTTACTGTTCTACTTACATTGCAGAGCCCATATAATCTCTAAAACTCCCTGCATAATTATAATAAAGCAATTCATACGCATAAAACAAGCGGAACACTATGGTGATAGCCGTACTGCTCCACTTGTGAAAGTAAAATCTGTTGGGCTCTTTTTGGCATCAGGACAATTATTCTTATTTCCACAGTCATATAAAAACACAAAACTGTGAGAAAGTGGTACAACTAAATGTAAAGCAGCTGTAGATATGAATGCTTGATCAGACTACTGATACATTTCAGAGGTTAATATATCACTGATGTCAGGATTAATGGATACCTTCTGATGACCCAAATGCAGAGCTGAAGAGGAAAAGAGGATTTCTTGCTAAATTTAACAAAGAAGTAAAAATATAGTAGCCATAATCCAGAACCAATCGACAAAATTAAGAACCAAAAACTAGGAGAAAATAGGGAGGAATAAACCGAAGGAATTAAGGAATGACGAGACTCTAGCAACCCTTGACTGCAGAGGGGGAGTAAATCTGCCAAATAGGACAATGAATGGAGTAATCAGCTAATTGGGAGCAGGTGAGGACAGAAGGATCTAGAAGGGAGCTAGGGGTAAGGAGACTGGCACAAGGGGGCAGCAGAGAGCAACCAAGAATACAAAGGGGCTTAAATATAACTAGAAATTAACTTAAATGACACTAAATGGAAATTAAACCAATAACCTAGAAAACACAAAATGACATAAATCAAAATGAAACTGAAAACCCAAAGTAAAAAACCTAAACAAAATTAAATAAGAATCCAAAAAAGGCAGAATGAACAAATGCTGCTTTCAGGGGATTTAAAGGAAAAGTAGTAGCTATTTGAGGAAATCAAATAAACTTAGGTTTTTTACTCTTTTAATTTATCTATCGCTGAATTATTCATAAATATCAGAAAAAAATCATTTCAATTCAGTTCATTGCTGAAAAGCAACACTGAATAAAAGGTCTGAGATTAATGTTTTCCTAAGTTCTCTGAAACGAACCTAAAACTCAAACATCACAGCGTTGGACCCCAAACCTCAGAGGCTGAAGCAGCGGCATCTTTTCATTTGGTCTAAGAGCGTTTCTATAAGCACCATCAGCTCTGGACTCACGCACCCCTACCTGTCTGGGTTTACATTTTTTCATGCTTGTTTTCAATGTTTTTTGTATCAGTTATCTCCAGTTACGGGGTGTGTGATATTTTAAGTTTAACTTTGGTTAATTTGCAGCTGTGATCTTAATAATATAATGTTTTACTGTTAGAGAATGATCTGATCTCATTATGATTGGTCTAAATATTAAAGCATCTGTAAAGTTCTAGAAAACTTTCATGTAGAATATTTATGTGTTTGGAATGATTGAGGGTAATTGTCTTTTTTTGGATCAAAGTCAATTGAAACTCACTGATTCAAATAAAAAAGCATCTCAAAGGGAAACAGACTATTTAAATTGTCTTTGGTGCTTTTTTTAAGCAGCAGATTCAATCTGCCAAACGGCCCTGAATGTGGATATGAAAGAAACAATAAGCTATTTATTCATATTTCATTTGATCACTGTGCTCTGTATGAAAAATGATTGTTTTCCAGCCTGGATTCATATTTTTTATCCTCAGCTTCATCTCTTTAAACCGGAACAAAGCGGAGCAGAATCTACCATTTGTTCTGCTGTTTGTTCGTCCAAAGCTGTGAGTGATTACTGTTCATTGGAAGGGCCAGGTCTTTAATTAGCCGGGGGCCCCTGGGGCCCCATTACCACAGGGGAATCTCACCTCTCTTTATTAGCCCATTTTAATATTTACCAAGAAAGAGATACAGAAGGTGGGGCAATTTGGGGTCTTCAGATGGGACACCAGCTCCTCTGAATATGTATGTGTGGAGCAATGAAGGGAACATGGTGGACAAGAGCCAGAGGTGATGGACGAGCTTAGCCAGGGCTCATCTGCAGCTCCCAAACCCCCACCCCCCCACATGGCAAATTTACAAATCCCTTTAAACAGAACTCAACTCAATGTTCTACTGCATTTTGCATCATATTTATGTATTTATTTTTGCACTCCTCTGAACCTGAAAATTGACTTAAATCTGTTTTTCTTTTGCTTCTACACTGTTTACATTTTGATCACTGCTGTACTTTATAAATGGAAATGATTATTTCACTGCTAAGCTGCTCATTCAGTGTTGAAAAGCTGTATGCATAGAATATTTTGCTTTCTAAACACTCTGTGTATAAAAGACAACAACAAAGTTTGTCTAAGTTAAAGCTGCAACATTATTCCCACCAAGGACTGAACGATCTCTCACCGATCTGCTTCAAATACACATTGTTTTAATACTCAGCTGCTCGTCTGGAGGATTTCAATCCTTAAAGCTTCTGCTTTCTTTATCCTTTTCCGGAACAGACAGATTAAGGAATGATGAGACAAATGTTGTCAGGAAGCGACCTTGGAAAGACGTACGATGCACCTTAACTGTTAGGACTCCTCTGCATGTTACTACAGCCGGGTGTAATATCCCTGATTTAAACTCTGATTGGCCACAAAGAGTCTTTTTTTCTGGCAGGAGGAAAGGATTCAATCTGGCAGCTGAAGATATTGGACCTTCACTCACATCTATTTTCTCACAAGAAGAATGAGTGAAAACAACAAACAGCAATGAAGACGTGTCGATGAGAGGTAAAGCAGGAAGCAACTATTTCTAAAGCTGTTGTTTCGCCTAATGAAACTGACTTCTGGAGACGATAATAAATATAACAGAACTTTTTTATTTTATTAGTTCCACCGCAGGGCTCCTCAGTGGAGCAGTGGGTAGCACTGCTGCCTTGCAGCAAGAAGGTTCTGGGTTAGATTCCCGGCCCAGGGTCTTTCTTTATGGAGTTTGAATGTTCTCCCTATGCATGCGTGGGTTCTCTCCAGGCTTCTGGCTTCCTTCCACAGTCCACAAACATGACCCTAAATTCTCCTTAGGTGTGAATGGTTGTTTGTCCTGTTTGTCTCTGTGTTGCCCTGTGATGGACTGGAGACATGTCCAGGGTGGACCCCGCCTCTCACCAGCTGGAGATAGGCACCAGCACCCCTCACCACCCTGCTTGGGATAAGCGTGAAGGAAAACAGATGGATGGATGTTCAATTGCACAAAGTTCAAGACTAATGCTTGATTTATGCCGGCCAAATTCCACACCCCTGCGCGTAGAATCCATGCAGACTGACATTCATCACGGAGCAACTAGGAAAATTTGTTGGAGTTGGAGCCATGTTGAAAATATGGCGGAGCGAGCAGGGTTCTTATATGTAAATTTCTACAGACTTTTAGTTCAGAAATATTACCACTATCAATGAATTGTGGAAAAACTCCAGGAAATAATTTACTGTCCCTCTCAAACAGCCTGATGTGGCTTTGATAAAGTTGTGAACGGCTGTTTTCTACTTCCTCATGTGGTGTGGTGTCGGCTGGTGAAAAATATTTTTGGTGGGGCTGATACAGCCTAGTGTATGTCTCCAACTAATCCAGAATAAGAATTCAAATAAACAATTGGAAATTAAATACAATTTAACAGTAATGATTTAATTTACTATATAATAAGAGTAACAGTGATGATTTTGGTCACTGTGACGGGGTTCTTTGGCCTCCAAGAATCCAGGCGCAGTCGGGTTTTCATATCCTACAACAGGGATGTTCTTCTGGCAAACCGAATTTGGTGGAAGCTGCATCTCGTTCGTTACATTCGCCATCGTCCCTCCAATTGTCTGCACTTGTGCATTGGGTGCAGAAGCCTTTTAAAGGGCAGTATTTTCAGAGCCCCAAGACCATAAAATTCTGAGACGCTGATTGGCCATTAAATTATTAAATTCACCTAGCAACAGTACATGATTGGCAGATTCTCTGCAAATGTGGGTCAGTCTGATCAGCAACCCAAGACAGAGACGGTAGGAGTCTGTCTGTGAAAATCCACAAATGAATGACAGTAGATAGGGAAATGTAGTTTATATTATTTGTTTTGCTCATCATTCTGCTTCATTCTTTCTCTATTCTCCAACTCTGCAGAATCTGTTAGTTCAATCTCTAACCTTCTGCTCTCTCTGCTTTTCCTCAGAGTAGCTTTGCCTCGTCTGTTCCTTTTTGGCTGTGACTCCATCCTGGAGAGAAATATCAGCTGTGCTGCTTCCATCAACACCCTTGTTTATAGATGTTGGAGCTTGGCCTGTTTTCCAGTGTGGTCCTATTTCTCTGACCGTGACTGGGTGGATGTGCTCTCTTCATCCTCTGACATGGGAGCTGGCTCGAAGCTCGTCTGCCTGGCTGTGTGTTTCCTGGACGGGGCCGCCTGTGGAGCTGGTTGACAGTTGCCTTTTGTATCTATGCTTCTTTTTCTATGTCTGCTTCTGTCTCCTTGAACCCCAGTCGGCCTCAGCAGATGGCCGCTCACACTGAGCCTGGTTCTGCTGGAGGTTTCTTCCTGTTAAAAGGGAGTTTTTCCTCTCCACTGTCGCTACAAGCATGTTTAGTGTGAGGGATTGTATTTGAGTCAATGAGTCGATGCAATCAACTGGTTTTCCTTAGATATAAAACTTTGTATCAATTTGACTGTATGATCTGGTTGAACTGTAAAGTGCCTTGAGATGACATGTGTTGTGAATTTGGCGCTATATAAATAAACTAAATTGAATTGAATTATAGGTACACACTCTAGAGATTAAAACTGACATTTATGAGTTAATTTCTAAAAATATATTTTACGTTTCTCTCTTCTTATCAGGGAGGGCGGTGCCCCAGCACCCCCTATGGGCCGGCCGCCACTGCCTCCTACAACCTTGACCATGCACCCCACTCACCCAATATGTAATAACACTGTCATACCTGATCCCATTAATTTCCTACACCCAGTGAGACTGACTGGGCTTAATAAATGCAGAAACATATTGGACAGAACCAGGAAAGTAGCTGTGTTTTTAGATCAGTGAGTGAAAAAGGTTAGATATGATTAAGAGCGTAGTCTTTCTTCTACCAGAGAAATGCACAGACTGCACATCATTTCAATCAGACAGATGGAACTTAGTCATAATCTTGGTCAAAATGTTTGCTGTAGACCAATAACAGATCCCAACTGCTCAGGCAGAAAGCTACAGGACTGGTTGAAGACAGATAAAACTGGACGTGCCTTTTCTCCTGACAGGTGTTTGAACAGGAGACATCTCATCTCCACCTCCTTTTCTTCAGCTCTGAGAAATCCTGGAGCAGTCATCCCCTCACTGTTTGCTCAGCTTTACACATCAGTTTAATCACTATACCTCACAAGTTCCCAGCTCGTGCTCCAGCATCCAGCCGTGATCATATAGAAAGCCAGATCTGCTCAGCTGCTTCTAAATAGAATGATATCATTGGAGCTGCAATTGATAAAATGGATTAGAGTCAGTTATTAATAGTGTTAGCATGAATGTTATTAGCGATTTGTTGTGTCATGCAATCATTGCACCACTTGGTATGTCACACTGCCTGTCTGGGGCTGCTGTTTGCTAGTTAGCTGGTAAATGATGCAGCTATGATTATATGCGCAAAATTCCCTGATTGGATTAAAATATGTTCAGCTTGATAGAAAAAAAAAGTATGCAAATTCGACTTTCATCTAAAGATAAAATGAAATGATTCAATTATTACATAAGTTTGTTACTCCCAAATATTACAATTAATGCTCTGTGAAATTTCCCTAAAATTAATTCAGAAATTCTGTACTCATGTTGATGCTAAACAACATAAACAAGAAGTACCAAACCAAAAGGAATTGTATTCTGGTTCTTACTCTTCTAAGCAGCCAATATGGACCTGAACCAGGTTCTGATGGCTAAGCAGCAACTTCTCCCCATAATAAAACTACAGACTTCAGCACCCCAAGCTGTTTATCTCCCTGTGTCACCAAATGAAGGCAGCATGGGGGGAACCAACATCCCTCAAGGTTCTGTTCTGCTCAGTGCTGCTAAACCATGCAGGCGCAGTTTGCCTCCATCCGAACGACATGATGCCAGTAGACAAAAACAAGGCATTAAATAATCAAACATAGTTTTTGACTCTACAATCTGTTTTAGATTTGAATATCCTTCAAAGAATCTGCTGGTGAAGATTCTCAGTCATCCAGGTCAAAGTCATTCCAAAAAAGTTTAAAAAAATCAAACCACTGGACTTTGTTTCCAAGTTTAAAGACGTTCTCCCCCATCCTGCAAGCTTTTTCAATTCAAAATTTCAGAAATAGAGTAGAGTTCCAGGTTTTATACAGCAGCCCAACAAAGCCTTATTATTGTTGTTTAAAACATGCAAATAGAAACGGATGAACGGGTCCCCCCCTTTGGAATGAGGGTCGTTTGGCTTCTTTGTTAGCCTGCAATGCCCCATACCTGTCTATGTCTCTGAAAGGGGGCTGTTAGGGGCAATTGTCAGCCTGACTGCCCAGATGAGATGTTTTGTTCCCTGCATGGGGGTGGGGGTTGAAGCAATAGTGTGAAGGAATCAACTATTTTCAACCTAAGATGAGTGGAGTGGTGTCTGCAGTTCAGTTCAGTGAGGAATGCTCTGATCTTCATATTGGATAAACCAAACAACCTCTCCAGAGACGCATGGCCCAACACAGAAGAACGCCCTCCTCTGGACAATACTCTGCAGTACATCTACACCTTAAACACAAGGGACACTCATTTGAGGACTAGAATGTTCACATTTTAGCAAAGAAGTCAGGTGGTTTGAGAGGGGCGCTAAGTCAGTAGGTGCTTTTCCTGTGGTTTTGCTTGACCGACATTTCATCAGAATATGTCTGGCCAGCAAAAGGAATTCACTCAGTGCCGTTGACGACGACGTCTCACCTCTGCCCAGAAAGTAGATCAGACAGCTGCAGCTGATCCAGACGCTGCTGCCTGTGTCCTCACTAGAACTAAGAAAGTAGATCAGACAGCTGCAGCTGATCCAGACGCTGCTGCCTGTGTCCTCACTAGAACTAAGAAAGTAGATCAGACAGCTGATCCAGATGCTGCTGCCTGCGTCCTCACTAGAGCTAAGAAAGTAGATCAGACAGCTGATCAAGATGCTGCTGCCTGCTTCCTCACTAGAGCTAAGAAAGTAGATCAGACAGCTGATCCAGATGCTGCTGCCTGCATCCTCACTAGAACTAAGAAAGTAGATCAGACAGCTGATCCAGATGCTGCTGCCTGCTTCCTAACTAGAGCTAAGAAAGTAGATCAGACAGCTGATCCAGATGCTGCTGCCTGCATCCTCACTAGAACTATAGAAAGTAGATCTGACAGCTGATCCAGAGGCTGCTGTCTGCGTCCTCACTAGAACTAAGAAAGTAGATCAGACAGCTGCAGCTGATCCAGACGCTGGTGCCTGTGTCCTCACTAGAACTAAGAAAGTAGATCAGACAGCTGCAGCTGATCCAGATGCAGCTGCCTGCGTCCTCACTAGAACTATAGAAAGTAGATCAGACAGCTGCAGCTAATCCAGATGCAGCTGCCTGCGTCCTCACTAGAACTATAGAAAGTAGATCAGACAGCTGCAGCTGATCCAGATGCAGCTGCCTGCGTCCTCACTAGAACTATAGAAAGTAGATCAGACAGCTGCAGCTGATCCAGATGCTGCTGCCTGTGTCCTCACTAGAACTAAGAAAGTAGATCAGACAGCTGCAGCTGATCCAGATGCAGCTGCCTGCGTCCTCACTAGAACTATAGAAAGTAGATCAGACAGCTGCAGCTGATCCAGACGCTGCTGCCTGTGTCCTCACTAGAACTAAGAAAGTAGATCAGACAGCTGCAGCTGATCCAGATGCAGCTGCCTGCATCCTCACTAGAACTATAGAAAATAGATCAGACAGCTGCAGCTGATCCAGATGCTGCCGCCTGCGTCCTCACTAGAACTAAGAAAGTAGATCAGACAGCTGCAGCTGATCCAGACGCTGCTGCCTGTGTCCTCACTAGAACTAAGAAAGTAGATCAGACAGCTGCAGCTGATCCAGACGCTGCTGCCTGTGTCCTCACTAGAACTAAGAAAGTAGATTAAAACAGGTGCAGCTGATCCAGATGCTGCTGCCTGCGTCCTCACTAGAACTAAGAAAGTAGATCAGACAGCAGCAGCTGATCCAGACGCTGCTGCCTGTGTCCTCACTAGAACTAAGAAAGTAGATCAGACAGCTGCAGCTTATCCAGACGCTGCTGCCTGTGTCCTCACTAGAACTAAGAAAGTAGATCAGACAGCTGCAGCTGATCCAGATGCTGCCGCCTGCGTCCTCACTAGAACTAAGAAAGTAGATCAGACAGCTGCAGCTGATCCAGATGCTGCCGCCTGCGTCCTCACTAGAACTATAGAAAGTAGATCAGACAGCTGCAGCTTATCCAGATGCAGCTGCCTCCATCCTCACTAGAACTATAGAAAGTAGATCAGACAGCTGCAGCTGATCCAGATGCTGCTGCCTGCTTCCTAACTAGAGCTAAGAAAGTAGATCAGACAGCTGATCCAGATGCTGCTGCCTGCATCCTCACTAGAACTATAGAAAGTAGATCTGACAGCTGATCCAGAGGCTGCTGTCTGCGTCCTCACTAGAACTAAGAAAGTAGATCAGACAGCTGCAGCTGATCCAGATGCTGCCGCCTGCGTCCTCACTAGAACTAAGAAAGTAGATCAGACAGCTGCAGCTGATCCAGACGCTGCTGCCTGTGTCCTCACTAGAACTAAGAAAGTAGATCAGACAGCTGCAGCTGATCCAGATGCAGCTGCCTGCGTCCTCACTAGAACTATAGAAAGTAGATCAGACAGCTGCAGCTAATCCAGATGCAGCTGCCTGCGTCCTCACTAGAACTATAGAAAGTAGATCAGACAGCTGCAGCTGATCCAGATGCAGCTGCCTGCGTCCTCACTAGAACTATAGAAAGTAGATCAGACAGCTGCAGCTGATCCAGATGCTGCTGCCTGTGTCCTCACTAGAACTAAGAAAGTAGATCAGACAGCTGCAGCTGATCCAGACGCTGCTGCCTGTGTCCTCACTAGAACTAAGAAAGTAGATCAGACAGCTGCAGCTGATCCAGATGCAGCTGCCTGCGTCCTCACTAGAACTAAGAAAGTAGATCAGACAGCTGCAGCTGATCCAGACGCTGCTGCCTGTGTCCTCACTAGAACTAAGAAAGTAGATCAGACAGCTGCAGCTGATCCAGATGCAGCTGCCTGCATCCTCACTAGAACTATAGAAAATAGATCAGACAGCTGCAGCTGATCCAGATGCTGCCGCCTGCGTCCTCACTAGAACTAAGAAAGTAGATTAAAACAGGTGCAGCTGATCCAGATGCTGCTGCCTGCGTCCTCACTAGAACTAAGAAAGTAGATCAGACAGCAGCAGCTGATCCAGACGCTGCTGCCTGTGTCCTCACTAGAACTAAGAAAGTAGATCAGACAGCTGCAGCTTATCCAGACGCTGCTGCCTGTGTCCTCACTAGAACTAAGAAAGTAGATCAGACAGCTGCAGCTGATCCAGATGCTGCCGCCTGCGTCCTCACTAGAACTAAGAAAGTAGATCAGACAGCTGTAGCTGATCCAGATGCTGCCGCCTGCGTCCTCACTAGAACTATAGAAAGTAGATCAGACAGCTGCAGCTTATCCAGATGCAGCTGCCTCCATCCTCACTAGAACTATAGAAAGTAGATCAGACAGCTGCAGCTGATCCAGATGCTGCTGCCTGCGTCCTCACTAGAACTATGGAAAGTAGATCAGACAGCTGCAGCTAATCCAGATGCTGCTGCCTCCATCCTCACTAGAACTATAGAAAGTAGATCAGACAGCTGCAGCTGATCCAGATGCAGCTGCCTGCGTCCTCACTAGAACTATAGAAAGTAGATCAGACAGCTGCAGCTGATCCAGATGCAGCTGCCTGCGTCCTCACTAGAACTATAGAAAGTAGATCAGACAGCTGCAGCTGATCCAGATGCAGCTGCCTGCGTCCTCACTAGAACTAAGAAAGTAGATCAGACAGCTGCAGCTGATCCAGACGCTGCTGCCTGTGTCCTCACTAGAACTAAGAAAGTAGATCAGACAGCTGCAGCTGATCCAGATGCAGCTGCCTGCGTCCTCACTAGAACTATAGAAAGTAGATCAGACAGCTGCAGCTGATCCAGACGCTGCTGCCTGTGTCCTCACTAGAACTAAGAAAGTAGATCAGACAGCTACAGCTGATCCAGACGCTGCTGTCTGTGTCCTCACTAGAACTAAGAAAGTAGATCAGACAGGTGCAGCTGATCCAGATGCTGCTGACTGCGTCTTCACTAGAACTAAGAAAGTAGATCAGACAGCAGCAGCTGATCCAGATGCAGCTGCCTGCATCCTCACTAGAACTATAGAAAATAGATCAGACAGCTGCAGCTGATCCAGATGCTGCCGCCTGCGTCCTCACTAGAACTATAGAAAGTAGATCAGACAGCAGCAGCTGATCCAGATGCAGCTGCCTGCATCCTCACTAGAACTATAGAAAATAGATCAGACAGCTGCAGCTGATCCAGATGCTGCCGCCTGCGTCCTCACTAGAACTATAGAAAGTAGATCAGACAGCTGCAGCTGATCCAGACGCTGCTGCCTGTGTCCTCACTAGAACTAAGAAAGTAGATCAGACAGCTACAGCTGATCAAGATGCAGCTGCCTGCGTCCTCACTAGAACTATAGAAAGTAGATCAGACAGCTGCAGCTGATCCAGATGCTGCCGCCTGCGTCCTCACTAGAACTATAGAAAGTAGATCAGACAGCTGCAGCTGATCCAGATGCTGCCGCCTGCATCCTCACTAGAACTAAGAAAGTAGATCAGACAGCTGCAGCTGATCCAGATGCAGCTGCCTGCGTCCTCACTAGAACTATGGAAAGTAGATCAGACAGCAGCAGCTGATCCAGATGCTGCTGCCTGCGTCCTCACTAGAACTATAGAAAGTAGATCAGACAGCTGCAGCTGATCCAGATGCAGCTGCCTGCGTCCTCACTAGAACTATAGAAAGTAGATCAGACAGCTGCAGCTGATCCAGATGCAGCTGCCTGCGTCCTCACTAGAACTACAGAAAGTAGATCAGACAGCTGCAGCTGATCCAGATGCAGCTTCCTGCGTCCTCACTAGAACTAAGAAAGTAGATCAGACAGCTGCAGCTGATCCAGATGCTGCTGCCTGCGTCCTCACTAGAACTATAGAAAGTAGATCAGACAGCTGCAGCTGATCCAGATGCAGCTGCCTGCGTCCTCGCTAGAACTATTTAAGATTTTAGTTACTATGCTCTGCTAATCTGGAATAAATGCTCAGAAAACTGCAAAAACACTGAAACCCTTAGATGCTTTAAATCAATATTCCAAGTTTAATTGTTTAGTGAAGCCTTTGTTTGAAGTGAAGCCTTTGTCAGGTTTGGTGGGTGTGTGTGGATGACCCAAATGCAGAGGCTGGACCTGAGATGGATTCTTGTAGGTTTAATAATGAAGTTGGTAGCAACAGAAGCATAAATCCTGACTGAACAGGCAGGGAACTTAGGAACATGAAAATAGGAGACACTGGGGAGGAGCAAAGATACCAAATGAAGAGAATCAGCGAAGAGGAACTGCAGAGGAGGTGTAATATATGGGAGAAAGAATGATGAATGGGCTAATCAGCTGATAGGGAGCAGGTGTGAATAGCAGCAACTGAAAACGAGCGAAAGAAAAGGGACACTAGGGGGCAAAACAGAATAACCAGGGAAAACAGCATCTAATTGTAGCTATGAAAGAACTTAAAGCTAAATGAAATAAAGCTAATGATTACAATAAAAATATAAATAAATAATATCAACAAATCGTGAAAAGAGAAAAGTGAAAGACAGAGCAAAGGAAAATAAAGCCAAGAATTTAAAAAATGATGTAAATCTTGCAAACACAGAATAACATGAAACAAAGCAGAACTGAGAATCCGAAAATAAAGCTGCACCCAGTCTTACTGTGACTCCACAGTTTTAATGCTTCCCTTTTATTATTATTTATTTATTTAATTTTTTATTTTTTGCTGTTCATAGGAACAATACTGACATTCTGGTGAAAATGCCCTCAGTGCAGGAGGTGGGAAACAGACTGATACTAACTAAATGTACATCTCTGTTGGATAATGTCTCCCCCCCATACATGAAGCTGGTGCTGAACTGGACAGCTCCTTCAGTGACAGACTGCTGCACCCTAAATGCACCAGGGAGCGTTATCACAGTGTTTGATGCTCCTGTGTTCAATGCCAGAAAGCAGCTTTGCTATATTAGCTGTGATCAGTGGATAAAAAGTAGTTAGAATCTATGTTGAAGTGAGAAAGTCCTCCTGAAAACATGGTCTGTGCAGTCAGTTCATCCAGATTACCATCCTGCCTTCAAAGATTATTTCTCTGTGGGAGCCGCTCAGACCCCCACATACTGGTGTAGGTACCAGATCTGCTCGAGGCCCCGCCCTTTCTTATGACGTCCTCATATGGCAACTCCACTCAGACAACTGTATTGCACCCGTTTCCTAAGAATCAGATCTCTTCCCAGAGTCTCAAAATATTATTTGCAATATTTGCTATTATTTTATGTTTCATCAACGATCTAAAGTAGCTGAAAGTAGAAAAAAAATCATTGTCAGTATTTCTAAGACTGTTATTTAATGCGGAGACAATAAAAGTCTCAGAGCTTCTAATTATTAAGATCTAAAGGAAGAGGAGAACAGATGGAACATCTAAAATTTAGATTTTAGACAGAGAAAAAAAATATTTCTTCTACAAGTAGAAAAGAACGGTTGTGTTTGACACAATGTTAAAATCAGTGTAGCTTAATATGGCTACCTGACAGAGCTAAAAGAGGCTAACCTGTTAGCTACTGAGCACATCTAGCCACAGCGCTAACCAGCTCTCCTTCTTTATATCAAGGTCTAACAGTAACTTTGTTCACAGGAAACAGATTTTTAAGTCTTGTTATCAATCAGATAAAACTTCATTGGTCATTAGATGCTAACGCTACAGATGCTCCCGACTGGAGTACCACAGGGATCAGTGCTAGGACCAATTCTCTTTACTTTATACATGCTCCCAATTGGTAGAATTATTAGACAGCATGGGATTAATTTCCACTGTTATGCTGATGATACCCAGCTATATCTGTCTATAATCCAGATGAAGCTAACCCATTACATAGATTACAGGCATGTCTGAAGACATAAAAACCTGGATGACTCTTAACTTTCTGCTTCTGAATGCAGACAAAACAGAAGTTATAGTCTTTGGACCAGAGTCTTTGAAGAAGAAGCTGATTAGCCAGTCACTTCATTTGGATGGGATTAAACTGATTTCAGATAATAAAGTAAAAAATCTTGGTGTTATTTTTGATCAGGACCTGTCATTTAAATCCCAGATCAAAGAGGTTTCTAGAATTTCCTTCTTTCATCTGAGTAATATTGCAAAAATGAGAAATCTCCTGTCCAGGGGTGATGCTGAGAAACTAGTCCATGCATTTGTTACTTCAAGGCTGGACTATTGTAATTCTTTACTATCAGGAAGTCCACAAACTGTAGTTAAAAGCCTTCAGCTGATCCAAAATGCTGCAGCCAGAGTTCTGATGAAAATGAAAAAGAGAGATCATATCTCTCCTATCCTGGCTTCTCTTCATTGGCTTCCTGTTAAATCCAGAATTGAATTTAAAATCCTAATTCTCACATATAAAGCCTTAAATGGCCAAGCTCCATCTTATATCAGAGATCTGATTGTTCCTTATGTTCCTAACAGAGCACTTCGCTCTCAATCTGCAGCTTTACTAGTGGTTCCTAGAATTTCTAAAAGTAGAATGGGAGGCAGATCTTTTAGTTATCAGGCTCCTCTCCTGTGGAACCAACTACCAGTTTTAGTCCCTGAGGCAGACACCCTGTCTACTTTTAAGGCTAGGCTTAAAACTTTCCTGTTTGATAAAGCTTCTAGTTAGAGTGGCTCAGGTTATCCTGAGCTATCTCTATAGTTATGCTGCTATAGGCTTAGACTTCTGGAGGACATAGGGACCCCTTTTCATCATTCTGCTTCATTCTATCTCTATTCTCCTATTCTGCAGAATCTGTTTGTTCAATCTCTAACCTTCTGCTCTATCTGCTTTTTCTCAGAGTAGCTTTTCCTCGTCTGTTCCTGTTTGGCTGTGACGTCATCCTGGAAAGAAACATCAGCTGTGCTGCTTCCATCAACACCCTTGTTTATAGATGTTGGAGATCGGCCTGTTTTCCAGTGTGGTCCTGTTTCTCTGACCGTGACTGAGTGGATGTGCTCTCTTCATCCTCTGGCATGGGAGCTGGCTAGGAGCTCGTCTGCCTGGCTGTGTGTTTCCTGGACGGGGCCGCCTATCACAGCTTCTTCCTGTTAAAAGGGAGTTTTTCCTCTCCACTGTCGCTACAAGCATGCGTAGTGTGAGGGATTGTATTTGAATCAATGAGTCGATGCAATCAACTGGTTTTCCTTAGATATAAAACTTTGTATCAATTTGACTGTATGATCTGATTGAACTGTAAAGTGTCTTGAGATGACATGTGTTGTGAATTTGGCGCTATATAAATAAACTAAATTGAATTGAATTGTTAGGTGTGAACAAAGCATCAGAGAGAAAGGACTTAAATCAATGGAAGTCTTTGATCTTGACTATACAGGAAAACAGACTTGAACTGCAATCAGGGATGGACATAAAATATCATCATCTGTCCACATAAAGACTTTGGTCTCTGTCCTTCTGAGTTTTTATGGGGTGTCTCAATTAAAGGGAGTGTTTTGTGTGGATGTGAGTTTCAGAGAACATCGTGCCAATCGGCAGCTGGACAGGGAAATACCTCCATTTCTAGTGTATCTACTGGAGTTTTGTGCTCAGAGATCAAATTTTAAATGTCATGTAGATTTGTAGCCTTTGACAGAAATAGAAAAAGAACAGATTTTAAAGATTGCTGTCATCTGCTGTTATCATGACAACTTAAAGGTAGACAGTCATTTCTCTGCCCATAGAAAGCTTTGACTTATTGACACTTGGAGACGCCTCTTAATTCGAACAGACACTGTGCTAAAGGGACTCAGTAAAGAAGGGATTTACTTGTTTCTTCAGTTTTCAACCACAAAGGGGCCACATGTGCAGCTCGGATCGAGGGGCATTAGTGCTCCATGGTCATCAAAGAAACAGGATGGAGAGCGAGGAAAGCAGGGCTAGAAAGGGTCTCTGTTGGGCGCCAAAGGAGCCCCCTCTGCACGCAGCGCCTTTTAATTAGCCTCACAGCAGGAAAGCTGCACCGGCACACACTCAACACTCATCACTCACACACAGACAGCGGTGCATGAGAACAAACACCAACTAACACCTCTATTCTGCTTCATTGTTTCCTCTAAACAATGAAATATTTGGTCCTGCAGATCTTAAGATGATAATAAAATGGCTCCAATATCCACTGCAATGCCATCACTACTTCTAACCAGAAGGAAGGAATGTAATGTTTGTTTTAAGAGAAACAGATATCTGCAAAAACTTAAGTTGGGATTAAACCACTAACAATAAAGTTATATCTGGTAAAATGACCAAAGCACTACAAATATTGAAATCTAACTCAGTTGTCATGAAATCAACGTATTTTCCCTGGATTTGAGCTGTAAACACAATTGGAATAAGATGATTTATTATCTAATGATCTTATTTTAAGGTAGAATATACTGTGGATCAGATCTGTTGTCATCTTATTTACAGACTCATTGTGAATTCTAAACTCATGTTTAGTTTTTGCAGTTCATGGTTTCAAACAAGGCTGGTCCTGCTTTGTTTTATATACCCTTAACTTTAAACCTGAAATAAATATGGCCGTTTAATAAGAGCAAACAGTTTTTTCCCCAAAATCAAAATATTCAGCATGATTTTTTTGTTGCTACTGACAGTAAATGAAGCCAGTCTTTGTTTGAGCATGTTTTCTGCTAACTCCAGCGAACTGTCCGCCTGATGTTTCCTCTCAGTAAAACAAAAAGAGATTTGATTAAAATGAGCAAGAAAATAAAGAGGCTATTATTTTAACAATTGTTGTACCGACACCATTTTGGAATAAACTATCACCAAAGAAGGATTAAAAAAACTAAATTATTTTAGTTTTTGTGGAAAATACAGGTAAAACTAAACTAAGTCTTGTTTTCTAAGATGTTTTCATTTTATGCTTCACCGGCCAAATGGGTGCTAAGGCCGTAAATACTGCAACATTAAAGAAATGAGACAGCAAACAGAAAAAAATACAGCTAAAGAAATTATAAATAATGCAAATACACAAAAATTTAAAAAATCCAAAAGTAGCAAAAACAGCTGCAAATAGGAAAAGCTGAAAACTAGCTTTGCATAACAGAAGTGCTCCAGGCAAATAGGGGGAGATAATAACCAACACATATGGTGAAACAATGCAAACGTTTTCTATGAATCATTATGTGTGTTTGATTTCACCGGCTGCGGCCTACCTGGACTTGGCTTCTTCGAGATCCGGGAAAATCAGGAGGCCAGAAGAGTTTGGCTATGGATTCAAACAGGTCCAGCCTTCTCCGGCATGTTGCCTAGCAACCCTGGCAGGTGACGCTCAAAGCAGAGATCAGATGTGTAACTTTTCACTACTGTTCTGGGTGTTAATAACATTTCTGAGGAGCTTCAGCAGCAGTACCGTGGACTAAGATATCAGATTCCCCACCCTGCAGAGATGTTGGAATCTGAGCTTAAATGTCAGCCAAACCCATTTATACAGGGACAGATAAAACCTTTCAATAAACCAAACATTACCGCCACATATCTGACTCAATAACCATTAAAACAACTATTTTAATTCATTTCAGACAGAACTATTCACATACTTGGATTATATTAAACCGCACTTCCAATATTCACCAATGATCGGCGCCATTTCCCTTTTTCCTTGGAGCAGCCGACTTGCTTGGACTCGCTATGAATCCTAGGATACCCAAGGCTACAATTAAATTAAATTCAGTTTATTTATATAGCGCCAAATTCACAACACATGTCATCTCAAGGCACTTTACAGTTCAACTATAGAGGATACAGCGGACCCGTCCATCAAAAGGGGCAAAAAGGAGGAGTCTTCCAATCAGAACAGACCTTGGTGCCGCACTATGACGTAATCGGATGGCGAATCTAGCTTTGGTCAAGTCTCTTTCAAGTCAGAAGACGCCACCAAAGCGTTTTACTCTGCATTCGGTCATTTACTCACACACTGATGGTGGTGAGCTACTTGGTAGTCATAACATGGCTTACTGACAGAGAGCCAGGCTGTCATATACTGATGCCAACAGGTCCCCTGACCACCATCAGTAGCCAATGCAGGTGAGGTGTCTTGCCCAGGGACACAACACGACTGAAAATCTGAGCCAGGGCTTGAACCATCAACCCTTCAATTTCAGGGCAAACTCCCACATCCAACGCCCCTGTCACCCTAACATGGACCAGTTCTATTGCAAAAACATGAACTGGATGCCAAACTAGAGAACACTTAGAGGTAGACAGAACAGGTGAGTTTTTCTGTGGATCTCTTCAAACATCTCTGTTAGTTCTTCAGTAAGGGTCTGCCGCCATATGAGGTCGTGATGGTCTCTCCTGGTCTGGAGCATTTATTTAGGAGTTTTAATTGATGAATGTTGGGATCTGGAGGTCTGTTCACCTTCCTCCAGCAGAGGGCGCCCCTTGGTCTCCTGGAGCTGAGCTGAGGACCACACCTGAGATCCATCAGTCATAAGGAGACCAGCTTTATAAGCAGCGGCTCAGCTTCCTTTCGGCGCGAGAGTGTTGAATAAGTCACGGTAGCCTACCTGAGCCAACCAGACTGTCTGATTCTCTGACTCCCCTGAAACCTTGAACCAGATCCTGATCAGTTTGTGTCCTCTCTGTTCTTCTAGGAAGATCCTGACTGAAACCTGGAGCTCCGGTGGAGCTCATGTTTGGGAAACCTGCCTGCCTGCTCTGAGAAGCCAAACCGGAAGAACCTCTGCCTGCACCTCCCTGCCAGTTCTCTGGAGAGAACTTGGAGACCCACTCAAGGTCTGAACCTCACAACTCTGAAGCCAGTTCCTGCCGCTGCTAAGCCCTCTGCCAATCCTCAGTTTCTGGACCCAACCGGTACTCTCCCTCTGACGCTCAGCCTGAAACTCTGGATTGAGAATCCTGTGTTACCTGCCCCAAACCTGTTTCCAACACCTGTCTTAACCTCGTTTTTTCTCAATAAACAGTCTAACTTTCCTCCTGACTGTGTGTGTGTTCTGCATGTGGGTTAGGAACCTAAAACCCATCATGACAGAACACTCTGGCCAACAGACTAACCCAGCGGAACCACTCTGGAAGATGCTGAAGGATCAAGAGACTCAGATTCAGAGCCTTCGAACCGCCCTTGATGATTTTTGCACACATCTGACTCGGAGCTTTGAAAACGCCATCCGTGAGTTATACACACGACAAGATGACACTAAAGAAACTCTACATAAGTTGGCCGGCTTTCTCAGAGAAGCTACTCCCAGAGCGGAGCCAGCTCAACTTCCTGTTCCGGAACCAGATCCGCCTCTGAGGTCAGAACCAGTCACGTCACTTCCGGAATTCCGTCCGTCATCTCCAGAGAAATTTTCAGGTATCCCAAGCAAATGTAAGGGATTTTTGTTCCAGTGCAGGTTAATTTTTGAACATTCACCCGCCAGTTTTTCTAGTGATAGGAAGAAAATATCCTTCATTCTTTCTCAACTCACTGGTCGAGCTGTTGAATGGGCGGAAGCTAGATTTTCCCCTGAAACCAGTTTTTGGTGCACCTTTTCTGAATTCATAACTGAGTTTTCTCAGGTCTTTAATCAAAACTCAGATAAATCCCTTGACTCTCGAGCTTTGCTCAGTTTAAGACAAGGAAGGCAGTCTGTGGCAGACTTTTCAATTGACTTCCGGGTCAAAGCCGCAGCTTCTGGCTGGAACGAATGCGCACTTAAAAGCGTCAATTTCCAGGCTCTAAACGAGGAGATTAAAGTTGAACTCGCCTCGATCGAGGAACCTGAAACTCTGGAGGAACTCATCAGGCTGTCTATTAGCTTAGATAACCGTCTACAAACCAGATCCAAGCCTAAAGTTAAAGGCCATATTTTACCTGTTTCTGTATCTACGGCTAAGAGAAGGGACGTCTCTTCCACCTTTGTTTCTCCTGAAGAGGAGTTCAGAACTGAAAGCAGTGCCCAACCTGTATCTGATCCTGTGTCTAGAACTCATTTTGTCTCTCCAGCCTTAGAATCACCTGAGGGAGAACCTATGCAGATTGGTCATACTAGGCTCACACCCGATTAGAGGCAAAGAAGGTTTAATGAGAGACTTTGCATTTATTGATGTAAATCTGGACACTTTGTTTCGACCTATCCAGCGAAAATAAGGAGTTGGGGTTCACCGGAAATTATGAGGAGTCTGGCGAACCATCTACAAGATAGGGGATCTCCTCATCTTCTGTTACCTGCAACTCTGTTCTGTTCTGATCAGACTCTCACTCTGTCAGCCTTCATAGACTCTGGTTGTGAGAGAAACCTTATTGACTCTAATCTGGTTCAACAGCTGAAGATTGAGACCATCCCTCTGAGGAAGCCTCTTAAAGTCTCAGCCTTGGATGGAAAGAGACTTCACCAAATTACCCACAAGACTCAGCCTCTTCAGCTTCAAGTTTCTGGTATTCACTGAGAGACCATAACCTTTTTTGTTTTCCCGTCAGCCTGTTCTCCCCTGGTTCTGGGATATGAGTGGTTGGAGCGACACAACCCTCATATCAATTGGACTCAGACAGGTTGAATCTTGGTCTGCCTCCTGCCATGCCTCCTGTCAATCAACCAGTCCCCGCTCCGCCGAACCTACAACAGTCCCTCTGCGGCCGCTCCGATCATCCAGGAGCCCTCAGTGGGCGCCCCAGGACACCTCGGAGGCTGCACCGGTGTCGCCGTGGGCAGCTCCCTCCATGCTGCCGCCAGAGCCGCAGTTGGCAATCTCCTCTGTTCCTGTTTCGGAACCGCGGTTGGCGGTTCCCTGTAGATCAGCTCCTGTGCCGCAGTGGGCGGTCCTCTCTGAACCTGTTCCTGAGCTGCTACCGGCGGCCTTCTCGTAAACTTTCTGAGACCTTTTTTTTGTTTGTTTTTTTTTTCTCTCTTTTTTTTCTGGTTTCTGGCCCTCCTTGCCTGTTTTCCCCCTCCGCCCACCCTGGGTGGGTTGTTTTTTGTTTTCCCTTGTTTCCCTAGGTCTGATCTGGAGCGTCTAGTATCCGCCCTTAAGGGGGGGTTACTGTTGGGATCTGGAGGTCTGTTCACCTTCCTCCAGCAGAGGGCGCCCCTTGGTCTCCTGGAGCTGAGCTGAGGAGCACACCTTGAGATCCATCAGTCATCAGGAGACCAGCTTTATAAGCAGCGGCTGAGCTTCCTTTCGGCGCCAGAGTGTTGAATAAGTCACGGTAGCCTCCCTGCCAGTTCTCTGGAGAGAACTTGGAGACCCACTCAAGGTCTGAACCTCACAACTCTGAAGCCAGTTCCTGCCGCTGCTAAGCCCTCTGCCAATCCTCAGTCTCTGGACCCAACCGGTACTCTCCCTCTGACGCTCAGCCTGAAACTCTGGATTGAGAATCCTGTGTTACCTGCCCCAAACCTGTTTCCAACACCTGTCTTAACCTCGTTTTTTCTCAATAAACAGTCTAACTTTCCTCCTGACTCCTTGTGTGTTCTGCATGTGGGTTAGGAACCTAAAACCCATCATGACAATGAAAGTCTAAATTTTAAACCTCATGTTGAAAAATTCATTAAGAAACTCAGACTGAAAATTGGCTTCTTCTTTAGGAATAGGCTTTGTTTCTCTTTTAATTCGAAGAAGAGACTGGTAGCTGCAACGTTTTTACCCATTCTGGACTATGGTGACCCAATCTATATCAATGCCCCAGATCAAGTTCTAAAAATGTTAGACTCAGTTTACCATGCCTCCCTACGATTTATCACAAATTGTAAGCCTCGCACACACCACTGTGAACTTTACATAGGTGTGGGCTGGCCAGCATTAGAGACTCGTAGACTCACTCACTGGTATATGATCATTTATAAGGGTATTCTGCGTCGGCTCCCCTCATACCTCTGTGAGTACATTCAACCAAGAGTGGCTGGATTGTATTCTCTACGTTCTCAAGATTCTTTGCTTCTGTCTGTACCTAGTGTCTGCACTGAAGCTGGAAAAACAGCTTTTCAGTACTCTGCCCCCACAGCATGGAACTATCTTCAGAAAGACTGGAAGTTGAAGGATTTGATTCCAATCGGACATTTTAAACGATTGCTCAAAGGTTTGGAAATGAGATCTATGGTTTGTAACTGTTTTATGAATTTCTAATTATAGATAGATGTAATTGTAAACTGTAATGTAATTTGTAATGTAATCTTTTGCCGCTGTCTTGGCCAGGACTCCCTTGAAAAAGAGATTGTTAATCTCAATGGGACTTTTCCTGATTGGAGATTTTCTTAACTTGCAGCCTTTTTAGCTACTTACAGCATTTTACAGTTTCATGTGTTTTGTGTCCAGCTACTTGGTACATCCCACCAGATCACCTCCTCCTTAATATTCCAGCTGCTTTAAGGCCAGGCCACTATTGTCCCTAAAGAAACTACCCTATTTACCAGGATCGATCAAAAACTCCCATATTATGACCTGATAAAGAACCAATCAAAGGCCTCATTCCACTGTCCTGACATTTCTATTTGGATAAACCATGGATAAACGTATTCATGGTAGTCCTCAGACTGGATTACTGAAATACACCATTCTCCTAAAACATTCAATTCAGTTTATTTCTATAGCTCCAACTCACAACATGTCATCTCAGGTCACTTTACAGTTCACCAGATCATCCAGTCAGATTGATTCAAAGTTTTCTATCTAAGGAAAACCAGCTGATTGCATCGACTCATTGACTCTTCAGCAATCCCTCTCACTAAGCATGCTTGTAGCGACAGTGGAGAGGAAAAACTCCCTTTTAACAGGAAGAAACCTCCAGCAGAACCAGGCTCAGTGTGAGCGGCCATCTTCTGAGGCCGACTGGGGTTCAAGGAGACAGAAGCAGACATAGAAAAAGAAGCATAGATACAAAAGGTAACTTTCAACCAGCTCCACAGGCGGCCCCGTCCAGGAAACACACAGCCAGGCAGACGAGCTCCGAGCCAGGAGGTCAGAGTTACCAGGAGGCTTACTTTATATTTAATCATGGGTTTCATATCTTCAACTTTTTGCTGCGT
The DNA here is from genome assembly GCA_030533445.1 of Cyprinodon diabolis. Lineage (NCBI taxonomy): Eukaryota > Metazoa > Chordata > Actinopteri > Cyprinodontiformes > Cyprinodontidae > Cyprinodon > Cyprinodon diabolis. The sequence continues at coordinate 44,385,637 of CM060072.1, read as the reverse complement.
AGTCATACAGTAGCTAAAATGATTCAGGAAAGCCTTTTTCTCCCAGAAGCAGCTGCAGCCTGTGTGGCTGTATTATTGCTTTAAAATCAACCGCAGCTTCTTTAGGTAATGGATGCTGAGCTATTTCATCTGATATGTCAGTATCAGTGCTTTTCTGTGTCCCCAAGGCTTTTCCCACTTCTTCCCATTTCTTTTGTTTTCCTCCATCTTCAGAGGAATAAATCCCAATTCTGACACAAAATGTTACACTTAGAGGCGTTTGGGGAAAAATAAGAGGCGTTATTCTAACTCGATTGAACAATATAAGGAAATCGGGTTTATTTTTCAGTCAACCCAGTAAAACCGCTTCCATAGTGGAAACCCATCCAGATCCCTGTCCTTTATTAGATCTAGAACAGTTCTTGTTCCAAAGGTGCATTTAGTATTTTCTCAGGTTATTTATGTGCGATAATAAAATGTATTCACTGATCTGAAACCTCTGAGTGTGAGAAAAAACTGAAACGGATCAAAGGGGACATTTTAAGAGCAGCGTAAACAAGAATCTGAGGGTTTTAACTAGCTGGGAAGCCGTCATAGATTAGCTTTGCTGTTACTGATGAACTGTTTCTCCTCAGTTCTTATCCAGCGCAAACAGAACTGAGCAGGCGGCGCGGTCAGGTCAACCGCTCAGGCTAATGCTGTATTGAGCTGTGGACAGGCTGGGGGTCAGAGGCCCCGGTGCTCCAGCTGCTCTGCACCTGAGGTCCCGCAGAGATGAGGAGCACAGGGGGGCACTTTACCACTGAGAAGTGCATTCATTCATCATTAACTCATTTATCGAGTCCCCTCAATTACTTTCACTCAAAGAGAGTAAGTGTTCAGACTTTGTTCATTATGTAATTACAACATCATCCATTCTAAGTAATGTTTTCTGTCATCTCCGTCATTCTGCCTCTCTGGATGATGCAAACCAACACATTATTGTTATGCTGCAGACAAATGCCATAGGACGGCTTGTTTTTTATTGAAAGTAAAAAGCAAACCTTTTAGAAATGATAAAATTGGCACGCTAACCCAAAATAAAAATAACACCAGACCAACAGAAAACAAATGAAATCATCCCAGAACAATTACCTGCACCTTGATTCAACATTCATGAGATGTTAATGAGCTGAAGGACGTCCATCATGGAAAGCTGCTGTGATCTTTGGGTTTAATTAGGTGATGGAGTCCAGCTGCTGAGCTCTGAACTTCAGCACAGCTTCATCCTGTTTGCTTTACCTCACAGGAATCCAACCATAGAAGAACATCTTTCTCAACATATTTTTATACCACACCCAAATGGAACAAAAATAACTGTTATAACTACAGAAACAGAGCAGAGTCCTTCAGTGTAACACTAACTTAGAAGCCCCCCACCCCCGCTGACACACACACACTGTTTTCAGAGGCAGCCAGCTTGACGTGTCTTTGGCCCTGAACCCAGAGGGCCTACCTGGACGTTTAGCTTGGAGCGGCTGGAGATCAGATGTTTCTGCTCACACAGCACCTCTCATTACGTCTCCTGTCTCATCCAAACAAACATAATGAGACAGTGTTTAATGCCCAGAGACCCCCCCCCCCACACACACACATCTGATCCGCGTGTGTTAAGGCTGCACCACCCAAATTACCCTGACGTCTCGTTCACTTATGGCACCTGGGCCCCAATGTGTGTCATGGGGGTGGGGTCTATCGAGATAGTGGGATGGGGGGGGGGGTCCAGCTGGATGAGGCCAAAGAGCTACATACTGATTGGCATTGCTAGGATGAGAGAGGCGTTTGAATTTTGGCATCCGGAGAGTCGGTGGGGGTCCAGTGGGGGTTCCTTTGTTGGAGGATGTGGGGGAATCCAACATAACAGCTCTGTGGAAGATCCCAGAACCGCCACGAGTAGGGGGGCAGCAGTTTTCCCAGCAGCCAAAGGGTTGCTGGTTCAAGCCCCAGCTCTGGCTTTCCATGTCATTTTGTCCTTGGGCAAGACGCTTCACTTGTATTGGTGGTGCCTGTTTAAAGCAGCCTGGCTTCTGTCGGGAGCCTCAAGGCAGCTAGAATGGAGCTCACCGCCTTCAGTGTGTGAGTGAATGACTGAATGTAGAGGAAAGCTTTGGTCACCTCCCATGACTTGACCAAAATGCTTGGTTTTTGTGCTCAGAGGGTGAACAAGGCATCAACAACATTAAGTCAGTTAGCACATCCTGGTAAAGTGTGAAAATAATGAAGAAAGGTTCAAGAACCAGTGTGAAAATAGTGTAAAAAATATTCGCTCCTAAGAGAAATGAAAGTGGAACAGCTCTGGGAATCTTGGCTGAACGCTGGTGTTCATTGAGCCGCGGGAGCTTAAGGTGCTACGGCTCAGTGAAAACACATCGGAACTGGAACAGCTTGTTTAACGGAGAGAAATTAGGCAACAACAGAGGCTCCAAATGGTGAACATTTGGTAGAACCAGTTTTAGTCCATTAGGCCTGTCTACTTTTAAGGCTAGGCCTAAAACTTTCCTTTTTAAAAAAGCATATAGTTAGAGTGACTCAGGTTATCCTGAGCTATCTCTATAGTTATGCTGCTATAGACTTAGACTGCTGGAGGACATAGGGACCCCTTTTTCATCATTCTGCTTCATTCTATCTCTATTCTCCCACTCTGCAGAATCTGTTAGTTCAATCTCTAACGTTCTGCTCTCTCTGCTTTTTCTCATAGTAGCTTCATCTGGTCTGTTCCTGTTTGGCTGTGACTCCATCCTGGAGAGAAATATCAGCTGTGCTGCTGCCATCAACACCTTTGTTTCTAGATGTTGGAGCTTGGCCTGTTTTCCAGTGTAGTCCTGTTTCTCTGACTGTGACTAACTGGAAGTGCTCTCTTCATCCTCTGACATGGGAGCTGGCTCGGAGCTCGTCTGCCTGGCTGTGTGTTTCCTGGACGGGGCCGCCTGTGGAGCTGGTTGACAGTTGCCTTTTGTATCTATGCTTCTTTCATCCAGCCAGATTAGCTCAAAGTTTTCTATCTAAGCAAAACCAGTTAGTTGCATCGACTCAGTGACTCTTCTTCGGCAATCCCTCACACTAAGCATGCATTTAGCGACAGTGGAGAGGAAAAACTCCCCTTTAACAGGAAGAAACCTCCAGCAGGCCCAGGCTCAGTGTGAGCGGCCATCTGCTGAGGCCCACTGGGTTTCAAGGAGACAGAAGCAGACATAGAAAAAGAAGCAGTCTTAAGTTACTCTCTGTTGCCCCCTTGTGCCTGTCTTCTTTCCCCAGCTCCCTTCTAGTCTCTTCCATCCACACCTCCTCCATAGCAGATGATTACCCCAGTCTTTGTTTTGTCTACCATATGTACTCTCCCTGTGCAGTTCCTCAGTGCTGGTTCCTTGTTGTTTTATTGCATCCTCGTCTCTGGCTCCCCACATGAGTTTTTCCTGATGTTTGCTGGTTTTTGTTTAGTGTTTTTTTTATGTTTGCCTCAGTTTCTCTTCATTAAACCTACAAGAACTCATCTCTGCATTTGGGTCCTCAAGCAACCTCAGCCCCCATGTTGACAATCCCATTATATCTGAGCTCCATATGTTTTTTGCAATAGGTAAAAGCAGTATGTTCATCTTAGTATTTGCAGTCTGAAAAGCATTCCAGATTTGTAAGGTGGGGGTGCAGAGAGAGATGTAGGCCGTTTTTATATGCCAGCTAGATAACTTTAAACCTGAACAGAGGTGACCTGCAGGCGGATGCATTTGGTAGCCTCTGATGACTGAAAATATCAATTAAAACTTGACAGGCTGCAGTTTGACTTGACATTCATCACGGCACATCAGATGTGTAACGTAATGAGTCCAAATTCAGAGATGCATAGCTGGAAGCACTTGAGGCAATTCCTGGTTCTGTCATTAATACTGAGGATCACGGCAAACAGATGCGGCTCGATCAAAGATGAGCACAAAGACAGAAATAAATCCATCACCTGGGTGACGGGGAGGATTCGCCGAATAGCCTGGAGGAACAAAGAAGCTGATTGGTACTTTCTCAGAAACAGAAAATGGAGTCTTGTTTGTTTGTTTTACGTGTTTCTCCAGTGTTTCCCAGGTTGGTGACTTTGCAGTCAGAGACCTTTTTACTGCTTAAGGAAAACAGAAATTTGCTCTCAGAAATCTACCACTGGCAGACCCCAGAAGTCAGCCTGAAAGACCCCATCAAAAAGTGAAATGTTGGCTATATCTTACAGGATGAAAAAACAATCATCGGTTTGATAATAAGCCAGGGGATTATGGTCACAGTCATCTCTAATTGGCACAAAAGCTAAAGCCAACCTTCAAATTCCTAAGGCGTCAGCAAAGAGGCTGTGAAAGGTGACGCATGTGTCCTGAACATGTGCAAATAACATCTCATTAACTTTAAGTTATGTCTGCACATGTCCACAGAATATAATGGCCTCTCCTTGGTGCTACATAGATCAACATGGCTGCTTGCTATTCTGTCTCACTGCTTTCAGGAATGTGGATGCAAATGAGGCCGTGGAAGGTGTGACCTTTCTCCATGCTGAAGGAGTCACTTCTTTTACAGAGAATCCACAAAGATTTTACAACACTTCATATTTTGCACATTGTGTTACATGACAGCCTTCTTCGAAAATTAATGTAAACATCTTCCCCTTTACCCTGCCACTGTCCCAGCTCACTGCATCACAGTTTAGAAAGGCAACATAGGCCCTCCTTTAGCCCAAACAAGGGAGATTTAGGGGCGCCATCTTGTGGCGGTCGACTGCTCTGCTCAGTGTAATGTGCTGACCAGCACAGAATCAATTTTACTCAACTATAACTTGCTGAATATTGAAATAATTTTCACATAGTTTTTTTTCTGAAAACTTTAAAACTATAGCTATTATACCAAAGGGTTCAGTGCGTTAAACTATTCTTAGTGTGGTTAAGGATGTATGTATGTTGCAAATAATAGCCACTCATACATTTTTATAATTTTTTTACTACCATATAATGATACACAGTTGTACGCAAACATATACACACACACACCCACACACACACACATATATATGTATACACTACCGTTCAAAAGTTTGAGGTCACATTGAAATGTCCTTATTTTTGAAGGAAAAGCACTGTACTTTTCAATGATGATAACTTTAAGCTAGTCTTAGCTTTAAAGAAATACACTCTATACATTGCTAATGTGGTAAATGACTATTCTAGCTGCAAATGTCTGGTTTTTGGTGCAATATCTACATAGGTGTATAGAGGCCCATTTCCAGCAACTATCACTCCAGTGTTCTAATGGTACAATGTGTTTGCTCATTGGCTCAGAAGGCTAATTGATGATTAGAAAACCCTTGTGCAATCATGTTCACACATCTGAAAACAGTTTAGCTCATTACAGAAGCTACAAAACTGACCTTCCTTTGAGCAGATTGAGTTTCTGGAGCATCACATTTGTGGGGTCAATTAAACGCTCAAAATGGCCAGAAAAGAGAACTTTCATCTGAAACTCGACAGTCTATTCTGGTTCTTAGAAATGAAGGCTATTCAATGCGAGAAATTGCTAAGAAATTGAAGATTTCCTACAACGGTGTGTACTACTCCCTTTTCAGAGGACAGCACAAGCAGGCTCTAAGCAGAGTAGAAAAAGAAGTGGGAGGCCGCGTTGCACAACTGAGCAAGAAGATAAGTACATTAGAGTCTCTAGTCTGAGAAACAGACGCCCCACAGGTCCCCAACTGGCATCTTCATTAAATAGTACCCGCAAAACACCAGTGTCAACATCTACAGTGAAGAGGCGGCTGCGGGATTCTGGGCTTCAGGGCAGAGTGGCAAAGAAAAAGCCATATCTGAGACTGGCCAATAAAAGAAAAAGATTAAGATGGACAAAAGAACACAGACATCGGACAGAGGAAGACTGGAAAAAAGTGTTGTGGACGGATGAATCCAAGTTTGAGGTGTTTGGATCACAAAGAAGAACGTTTCTGAGACGCAGAGCAAATGAAAAGATGCTGGAAGAATGCCTGACGCCATCTGTTAAGCACGGTGGAGGTGATGTGATGGTCTGGGGTTGCTTTGGTTCTGGTAAGGTGGGAGATTTCTACAGGGTAAAAGGGAGTCTGAATAAGGAAAGCTATCACTCCATTTTGCAACGCCATGCCATACCCAGTGGAAAGAGCTGGATTGGAGCCAATTTCATCCTACAACAGGACAATGACCCTAAACACACCTCCAAATTGTGCAAGAACTATTTAGAGCAGAAGCAGGCAGCTGGTATTCTATGGGTAATGGAGTGGCCAGCGCAGTCACCAGATCTGAACCCCATTGAGCTGTTGTGGGAGCAGCTTGACCGTATGGTAGCAAGAAGTGCCCATCCAACCAGTCCAACTAGTGGGAGCTGCTTCTGGAAGCGTGGGGTGCAATTTCTCCAGATTACCTCAACAAATTAACAGCTAGAATGCCAAAGGTCTGCAATGCTGGAAAGGGAGGATTCTTTGACGAAAGCAAAGTTTGATGTAAAAAATATCTTATTTCAAATACAAATCATTATTTCTAACCTTTTCAATGTCTTGACTCTATTTTCTATTCATTTCACAACGTATGGTGGTGAATAAGTGTGACTTTTCAGGAAAACACAAAATTGTTTGGGTGACCCCAAACTTTTGAACGGTGGTGTATATATATATATATATATATATATATATATATATATATATATATATATATATATATATATATGTGTGTGTGATTCTTTAACTACAGGCAATTTTATGTCCTCCATTTAAAAAAGGGACATTTTACGCCTTTATAGTTATCTTTATAATGAATCTGTTTTAGGACATTTGTTTTAGTAGTCTGTGATTACTTTTTCACCTTTTATCAGCGGCATTTATATGTAAATATTAACGTTTTGTTCTTGTCCTTCACCCAGACTTTTGATCTTCTATGATAAAAATGAATAGTAAAAAAACTATTTTTCTAATGTTTTAAAATATCATTGAATAAAATATCAGTAAAATAATCAAACTATAATTGGAGAGTATTTAAAGTCATACAAGTGTTTATGTGATTAAACCAATTGTAGTTGTCCCACACTATTGTCGTAATTTCCACCACAACACTGTAATGTCCCTTTAAAAAGTTTGTAGGAAAGATTGTTTGGGTAGTTGCCATGGAGACGGACAGTGACATCACATCATAAGTCTGACATGGAGGAAATTTTGACTTCATCCATCAACTTTTGAAGTAAAGTCAAGGTAAATATGGCTTGAAGTAAAAATATTTTTATTGTATTTAATTTCCAAACATGCAGTAACATCAACTCAGTTTGGAAATTAATTGTTATTTTAACACACATAGATGTATTTTGTAAGCATAAAATGCTAGAGACCCTTTCTTAGCTAGTATGTGATGCTAGCATAGATTTTCCCGCCAATTTCTGTCAGATTGTAATTTCCACCACATTTGGTTGAAATTACAATGGTGTTGTGTAAATTAGGCATGATTCATAGATACACATACAAGGCCCTTGCTCTCTCACATTTTATTTATCTCATTTTATTATTACAACCATGTGGTAATATATAAAATAACATTCTTTTAGACAACTTTTGAAACTCTAACACTCTAAGCATTTTGCGTTGGTGCCACCCCCTCTCTCCCACCCTTAGTACCACCTATGCACAACTGCAATTAATTTATTATTATTTAATAATGTATTTATTTATCATTATTGTTTATTTTTATGCTCCATAAAGTTTTAAAAAGAAAGGTTTGTTGTCTGTATGGTCCATTCATTGTAATTTCCACAAAAAACCAGTCATTTTCACCACACCATTTGTTTTTAAATAAATTGTTCCAAAATTTTAATCACTCATTAAAACCTTCTTCACAACTTAAGAGATAATGTTCCACTTTATTTAAAAACACAAGTATTTACACCTTGAAATGTATCTTGCGATTCCAATGCTATATCTCAGGTTATGGCGAACATAAGATTCGCATCTTGTCCTCATCACAATTAATTTACCTAATCTATTAATGTACGTCTTTAACAATAAAGGCATAAACAGTTCAAACTATATATGAACTTGTAAAAAAAAAACAGTAAAAAAACATTATGTGTATCATAGTATTTTAGAATAAATGACAAATATTTATATGTATCTGTATATATATATGTGTGTGTATGTATATACACCTCTCTAATATTAGTTAAAGCCCTGAAAAAGGACTGTTTTTTTGTTTGTTTTTTGTTGTGTTCCCCTTATGGAGTTCAAGAGTGGTGACTTTGGCAATGTGATGCCAATAGTCCGGCGATTCAAACTGAAAAACGCTGCACAGTGCTGAGGCATCCTTCATCGCATATATATATATATATATATATATATATATATATATATATATATATATATATATATATATATATATATATATATATATATATATATGCGATATATATATATGCGATATATATATATATGCGATATATATATATATATATAAATATATATATATATATATATATATATATATATATATATATATATATATATATATATATATATATATATATATATATATACACACATTTGATTGTTTGTATTCATCTGTAGACTTTACATGAGGTGTACTTTGTAGACAGAGAGAGAGTAACTGTATCCCCTTTTTACTTTCATTATCAACATCCCAAAGACCAGAGCTAAACCTGGTGTTTGTTGGGATCTGGAGTTTCTCCACCTTCTCCAGCAGAGTGCGCTGTGGATCCTCCTGGGCTGGAGCCCTCCAGCCCAGCTGACGCCCATCAGCTAATCAGGAGACCGGCCTTCATAAGCAGCTGCCAGACTTTGCTTCGACGCCGCAGTGTTAGCCAAGTTTGGTTAGCGAACCTGAGCCTCAGAATTTACTGATAGTTATCTTCCTAGAGAAACCTTAAACTAATTGCCTCTGTCTTCTCGCTCCTAGGAAACCAGTATCTCGAGAGAAGCTCTGGATGAGTTTAACCTGAATCTGCCTGCCTGCCCTAGAGAGCCAAACCTGAAGACAACTTTCTGGAATCCACCTGCTGCTCTTAGGAAAGAGCTGATCACTTCAACCAAGGTCTGATCACTGGAAGTCAGAAGTAAGACGCTGCTGCTGCCTAAGCACTCTGCTGAACCAACTGTCTCTGATCCCAACTGGTTCCCTCTCTCTGAACAAACCTGGACCTCTTCAAGGTATCCACTGAAATATCTGAGAATCCATTTAACTTATCTGCATACCCAGCTAACCAACTATCCGTCTCTGCAGACGCCAGAGAATCCTGCCCGGACCTCAACCTGAATCTTGTCTTCTTTGTGTGAAAACTAATAAACTCTGTTAAACTTTTTACCAAGTCTCAGTGGTGTTCTGCATGTGGGTTTATCTCTAAAACCGATCATGACAGTGTTAGGGTTAATAATAATGAAACCAACACAAAGCAAGTGAATTTTCTGAAGAAAAGGAAAGCAAAAAGAGACCCACTGAGAAGCCTGTGGTCAACTCTGCCGGGAACTCCCTTTCTGCTGCTTTTATTATCGGTCTTCAAAGGAGTAACAGGAGGGGTCAGAAGTTATCAGTCACCTATGGCAGCATAGCTGGATAAGACCAGGCCCTGAGAGACATATTTGCTGTCCCCATTTGAAGTTAAAACAACATTTAACATTCCTAGCAGGCCAAATGCATTTAACTTAGTACAAATAAAATGATGACATTTGCATTTTTCTAACACCCCGTCCATAGAAGGACAGGGCACATTCATCTATTCCAGCAGCCTTCAAAATATAAGACAGACCCACAGGAACAACATATTGCTCTTTGGATTGCTCTGTATTAACATGTTTCAGTCACATTGATCTATGCTAGGTTATAGCCACTTATTGCAACTTTCCATATAAGTTAGTTATTTTTTCTCTGTCTTTTTATCTAATCTATCAAGATATGAAGCTATAGATTCAATCCAATCCAGTTTGTTTCTATGGCGCCAACTCACAACATGACATCTCAGGTCACTTTCCAGTTCACCAGATCATCCAGTCAGATTGATTCAAAGTTTCTATCTAAGGAAAACCAGCTGATTGCATCGACTCATTGACTCTTCAGCAATCCCTCACACTAAGCATGCTTGCAGCGACAGTGGAGAGGAAAAACTCTCTTAGAACAGGAAGAAACCTCCAGCAGAACCAGGCTCAGTGTGAGCGGCCATCTGCTGAGGCCCACTGGGGTTCAAGGAGACAGAAGCAGACATAGAAAAAGCAGCATTGATACAAAAGGCAACTTTCAACCAGCTCCACAGGCGGCCCCGTCCAGGAAACACACAGCCAGGCAGACGAGCTCCGAGCCAGCTTCCATGTCAGAGCATGAAGAGAGCACATCCAGTTAGTCACAGTCAGAGAAACAGGACTACACTGAAAAACAGGCCAAGCTCCAACATCTAGAAACAAAGGTGTTGATGGCAGCAGCACAGCTGATATTTCTCTCCAGAATGGAGTCACAGCCAGTGACATCATCCAGTAGATAGGACCCCTTGTGTTGCACAACACTGTGATCCAGGGAGATGCAAATGTCAACAGACTGCTGAGCAAAGTTAGAGAGCTTGTTAAGGAGTTCTGGAAGTCATCGGTGGAAACTAAGCGACTCCTGATGATATCATGACTTCTCTAAATCAAGGACTCAGTGGTTCAGATTGCGGATGGGTGAGCTGGGACTATCTACTTCCAAGTGAGTGGCAGATGCTGACTGCTCTAAGAGATTTACTCCTTCCCTTTGCTGAGAATACCCAGATGCTCCAGAGCGACACACAGTCTTTAGTCCATGTGGTGCCTGCCCTTCTAGACCTGCATGCTCATCTGTCTGAGGCATCCTATGCTCAGAGTTCTAGCATGAAGGATCTAACTTCCCTGTGAAAAAAGATAAAGGCAAACATGAAAAAGCAGTTTAGCTGCTTTCCTGATCACACTGACTCTAAGTTTTCTCCCCTCGCTGCTGCTGCATGCTTCCTTGATGGATCTGTGTATAATGTATGTATATATCCTTAATACACCAGTAGTAGTAGAACTAGTAATCAACTTTTGCTTTGAGGTGTAATCCTTGTATGTCAAATGTCATTTTCTATATTAGAATTTTTGTGACTTAGACTTATTTTTTATTTTTATTTTGTATACACGAGTGAAAACAAAAAGTAATTTTGTTTGAAAACAGCTCTAAAAAATGTCATTTTTTAAAGTGCAGCCTTGAAAAACAGTAATAAATACGTAAAAAAAAAAAAGTAATATAAACATATGACTGTATATTTACAGTTCTAACTTTTTTCTTTTTTTATAAATAAAATAACCCATTTTACATAAAATTCATCAGTGTGATGGCGGTGGGGAAGAAGCTGCTGCAGAACCTGCTGGTCCTGCATTGAATGCTGTGAAGCCTCTTCCCAGAGGGCAGCAGGGAGAACAGTCCATGGTGGGGGGGTGGGGGGTCATTGATGATGTCACGGGCTCGGCGCTGGGATGAAATGTCTTTAATGGAGGGAAGAGAAGCGCCGATGAAAACAAAAAGTGAGCTTGTATATCTGCTAATTTAACAGTTGTAATGTGTTTAATTACATATGCTATTTACACAACTTGCCTGCGAAAGATTTGTAGAAATTAGGGCATCAAGTCCTAAAGAGTATATTTGCATTCTAGAAATCAATGGTTTGTGCTGCATGGCAGCACTGCATGTCCAGTGATGGTACAGTCTAGACCAGAGCTGTCAGTATGGTAAGGGATTAAGGACTAAAACTATACTACAGCCTTTTCGAATTTTAGTCTACTGACTTAACTTAAGATGGCTGTCAAAAACAATGGCTGTCAAAAACAACGCGGCATGTCAAAGGATGAGAGAGAGCACATCCAGTTAGTCACAGTCAGAGAAACAGGACTACACTGGAAAACAGGCCAAGCTCCAACATCTAGAAACAAAGGTGTTGATGGCAGCAGCACAGCTGATATTTCTCTCCAGGATGGAGTCACAGCCAAACAGGAACAGACCAGATGAAGCTACTATGAGAAAAAGCAGAGAGAGCAGAACGTTAGAGATTGAACTAACAGATTCTGCAGAGTGGGAGAATAGAGATAGAATGAAGCAGAATGATGAAATGGGGGTCCCTATGTCCTCCAGCAGTCTAAGCCTATAGCAGCAGAACTATAGAGATAGATCAGGATAACCTGAGCCACTCTAACTAGAAGCTTTATCAAAAAGGAAAGTTTTAAGCCTAGCCTTAAAAGTAGACAGGGTGTCTGCCTCACGGACTAAAACTGGTAGTTGGTTCCACAGGAGAGGAGCTTGATAAGTTTAAGGATCATTTTTATGGATGCAGACTATTTCTAGCATGCATGAATGCCGCTCTTTGAGGTCCTTAGATGAGCACTTGTCACACCCAACTGGACAGACCCAATTCTTTCTGCCATATGATCATAACATTATACTGGACGCAAAATTATATTATTTTAGGGAACCTTTAGCCTTTTGCTCAGGTTCAAATGACTTGATTTACTGCAGACAGGAATCCAACCGCTGTAAGACGTCCGTTTTTGGTCCGTTTCATAACTTCCTGACAGCAAACATGTCAAGGATGTGTCAGCTGCAGTTTTGACATGAAAAGGTTAGATTGTCCACGTCTCCCCGTCCCTGACCTTTATTGGACAGCAAGTGTATTCGGTCTGAATCTGTCTTGTCCTCTGGCCGGGTCAGGACCTTTCTGCCCAGAGACAACCACAGAGTCCAACCAGGAGCAGATGGTAGAGCAGGCCTGAATGATTCCGGCTCCCAAAAGGAAGCTTATCAAACACAGTCAGATGAGGGAAACAATGACAAAGTTTATTGATCTGGCCATCAAAGCACCAATTATACACTAAAATCCAATAAAAGGTCCTGCTCCCTGCACAATGGTGCCAAGGGCTTCACTCATCTGAGAAAGTGGAGGGTCGACTCGCGCTGGGTTATTCATTAACATGCCTTAAGTTTTCAGCCAAAACGGTTTTTAACACAGAGATTAAATGTTTTAAAAAAGTTTTCTTATTCTAAATGGTTTTCAACCTTTGTTTATTAACAGTCTTATATGTATTTATATTTATTTTGGATTTCATGTGACAGAAAAACTAGAAATTCTACTTTTGTTAAAAAAAAATACTAGGATATTAAACACTGCTGTAAGTAATAAACACATAATAATATTTCTAAATCAGTATTTCTAAATGTCACATACCATAATAGCCTAACCCTGTGTTTTTATTCATAACATAAACCCTGTTTCATCGATTTCATCGATTTTATAAATGTTTTCTGTTTTAAACAGCATGTCCCTGACCCCAAACATGTAGGACGCATTAGATCTGTTTTTTTTTCTCTGGAGTTGAATATTACTGAATTTTGCATTAACCCGCAGTCGCATATATTCTAACCTGTCAGCTGATTTGGACTCGGCTCCATCCCTTGGATCAATGCAAAGAAATTAATCAAAGATTCCCTGTTTTGAGGTTTTGTTTGGGGGTTTTTTTTATGATAAAAAGGATTTTTCTTCACATCTTGGCTCTTTTAATAATCACTGTAAATCAATTTTAGATGCAGCAAAGCATTACTCGATGTCCTAAAGTTTGTCTCTGGGTAACTGAAAATATTAAAAACTTAGGACACATTTTCATAAAATCAAACGGCTGTGGAAGGTAATTAAGGGGAAATTTTTATATATATCAAATAGTCCCTTTTCCCCTAAATCATATCAGAAAACATCCCATGTCTGAGTATTCTTTGCCAAACTCATGGCTTCTAAAAAAGAAGTCCTCTGACAATGACTCATTCTTCCAATTGGAGAAAGTCATTATAAACAGTCCCTGAAGCATTTGAAAAAAAAATAATAATAATTCCCATAATCTAAATATCATAACCTACGGTGACCAAAGACTTTCCGGGGACATTCCAGGGATAGCTTAAGCCTGTCCCTGGCTAAAGCTGTCCCGGAAATGTCCCTGTTTCATAAATGATGGAGAAAATTGATTGGTGAGCTTTACTTTATATTTTCAGTGGTCAGTTATTATAGGAAGAGATATTATAATTGTTTTACTGAGATATGGTTTTGAGTTATGTGCATAGACTTCCAGGCTTAGCTGTGGAAGAGATAATCACCTGTTCAATTTTCATTTATTATGTTATCATTAGTATCTTCGGTATTTAATCAGGTAAGATAAAATACTAAGACCTAATAATAATAATAATAATATAATAATAATAATATGCATGAAGACATTATTTCAGATTATCCCGTGTCTCATCTAAACATAACCAATTTCCAACAGGTGTTTGAAACAAAATCTTATTATTGTAAGTTTTCATGTCGTACATTTAAATTCTTTTAGAAGGGATTGTGATTATGTTATGTATCTGTTTAAGAATAGTATAAGATTGATAGAAGAGGAGAAAGGAAGAAGATGGACAGACTGATAGAAGATTAAATGAGAACAGAGGGAAAAGTTGAAGAGAGGAGAGAGAAATCTGCTAAGAAGAGTAAAGTGGAGAGCAGGCAGAAGTCAAAATAGTGCTAGAAAGAAAAGGACCTCAGTAACCAGCCAGACATACCCGGATTAATCAGATTGTCCTGTAATAAAAGACAGGAAACAAAGGAGCTGCTGAAGTTCAGGAAGTAATGGAGCTGTGCATGGAGCACACTAATGGGGGAAATGAATCTGCTTCTTTGAGATGCAGAGGCCCCTGATGCAGTCAGCTGATTAACAAGTCAGCAGATGATTAATAAACATGTGTCATGCTTTACCAGCAGGCTTGGCCGCTACTTGTTTTGATCAAAGTTGATGCTGAAAAATCTAATTTTCATAGGTATGAAGATGTGAACAGATGAGTATTTGTTGCACTTATTTGAAGACAGCCACAGGCTAAATGTTGGATAAATGTTTGGATTTATTTTTCTGTTTTTTCTTTTCCTCGTGTCACTCTCACCTTAAAGCTGGGCATACACTGTCGGATTTTTTGTTTTGATTCTCCAGTCGTGTGAGAATTAGTTTCATTCATTTATTTTCGATCGGGCCAAGTTTCAGCCTGGTCGTGCATCGTGTAGTGTACAAGGGTAACGAGGAGTGATCAGCCTCACGACCACCTCCCCATCAGGAATCGTAAGGTTGGGAGAAAATCAAACATTTGAAATTCGGTCATCCCTCCTGAGGCGTTGGTGGTTAATCCTGCTGTTGAAGCAGAGCCCATTTCAGCATCAGCCCATTTACCAGAACCTCAAGCACTGCGCATGTGCAAACAAGGGAGTCCTTCTTCTTCCAGCGGCATCTCTAGGAACTGAGTCCCACAGGGCTTTTCTGGATGTAGTGTTAGCAGGTAGATCGCATCAGAGTGTCGGGTCGCACGGTGTGAGAACAAACATCGTGAGCTGTGAACTTTTAAACCCTGCGGTTTTGTCGTAGCTGTAGTGAGCTGTAGCTGCGTGCAATGATTGAAAATATGTATACCCTGCTTTAGGGGACAGCAGGGCGCTTTAGGCCCCACCAAATTGGAAATATATATATAACTCGTGTGTAACAATCCGGAAAAGGTATTCCATCTCATTTGAAATATCAATGCAATGTTCATAAGCTGTATGTAACGCAATTTCGTTCTGTATGCACTCTGTGAATACAAAATGACAAATAAAGAAGTCTAAGTCTAAGTCTTTTATTATTTAAATATTTATAAATACACAATATGCAGGTACCTAAATTTAATTTTGATTAGATGTATTTGTATGTATTACCTACAAAGGAGTATTAAGCCCAGGCTTTTTTTTTATATACAAGAATCAAATTAAAATTATGAGAATAATTTTGTAACGCTATAAAGTCACGTAATTATCAGATTAAACTTATTATACGAAAATAAGGCTGCAATATTAGGAAAATAAATTTATAATATTATGAGAATAAACTTTATGATGTCTTAGAAGAGGCACCGTCTTCCCTAAAATGAGGAATGTCCAACATCTTGTGAAGTTATATTTTGGCATCGGTTTGACAAATAGGGAAATATTAAGTCTTTTAATATTGGTTATCAGTATCAGACTCTGAAACAATTGTGCAAACGACTATGAGCTCAACGTTTTCTTTCTGAAATGGGTTGTGGTATGACGACTTTATTCTCATAATACTACGACTTAAAAATGTTAGATTATTTTCATAATGTTATGTTGTGACTTTATTCTCGTATTAAAAATAAAAATCTCTAGCCTGGCCCTTATACCTATGGAAGCCTGTTTCCACCACATGAAAATAAAAAAAATGCTATAGTCATAATTATTCACTGAAGAGAAAGTCATAATTAGACTTTTAAGTCATAATGATGAGATATGAGATTTACTTTCAAACTTTGTAACTCATCATTATGACTTTAAAGGTCGAAATTATTACATTGTAACTTATAGTTGTGACTAAAAAAGTCGAAATTATGACTTTGTAACTCATAATTGTGACTTTGTAGCTCATAATTATGACTTTAAAGGTCTAATTATGGGGTGCATGGGAGTTTGCCCAATCAGTCTACATGTGTTTTGTGGATCTGGAGAAGGCATTCGACCGTGTCCCTCGGGGGGGTCCTTTGGGGGGTTCTCCGGGAGTATGGAGTACCAGGCCCTTTAATAGGGGCTGATAGGTCTCTGTATGACCGGTCTCAGAGCCTGGTCCGCATTGCCAGCAGTAAGTCGGACTCATTTCCGGTGAGGATTGGACTCCGCCAAGGTTGCCCTTTGTCACCGATTCTGTTCATAACTTTTATGGACAGAATTTCTAGGAGCAGCCAAGGTGTTGAGGGGATCCGTGTTGTTGGCTGTAGGATTGCATCTCTGTTATTTGCAGATGATGTGGTTCTGTTGGCTTCATCAGGGCGTGAATCTGCAGCTCTCACTGTAGCGGTTTGCTGCCGAGTGTGAAAGAGCCGGGGATGAGGATCAATGCCTCCAAATCTGAGACCATGGTCTTCAGCCAGAAAAGAGTGCCTTCTCCAGGTTGGGGAGGATGTACTGCCCCTAGTGGAGGAGTTTTAAGTATCTTGGGGTCTTGTTCACGAACGAGGGGAAGATGGAGCAGGAGATCGACAGGCAGATTGGTGCGGCGTCGGCTGTGAAGCGCGTCCTGTACCGTTCTGTTGTGGTGAAGAGAGAGGTGAGCCAAAAAGCAAAGTTCTCGATTTACCAGTCGATCTACGTTCTTACCCTGATCTATGGTCATGTGTTTTGGGTCATGACCGAAAGAACGAGATCCCGGATACAAGCGGCTGAAATGAGTTTTCTAAGTAGTGTGTCTGGGCTCTCCCTTAGAGATAGGGTGAGGAGCTCAGTCATCCGGGGGAGGACTCAGAGTAGAGCCGCGGCTCCTCCACATCAAGAGGAGCCAGTCAAGGTGGCTTGGGCATCTGATTAGGATGCCTCCTGGGCGCCTCCCTGATGAGGTGTTCGAGGCATGTCCTAACGGGAGGAGGCCCAGGGGGAGACCCAGGACACACTGTGAGGGACTATGTTACTCGGCTGCCCTGGGAGCACCTTGGGAGTCCCCCGGAGGAGCTGGACAAAGTGGCTGGGAGAGGGACGTCTGGGCCTCCCTACTCAAGCTGCTACCCCTGCGACCCGACCCTGGATAAGCGGAAGAAGGATGTCTAATTATGACTTTGTAACTTATAATTGTGACTTTAAAAGTGGGAATTATAACTTTGAAACTCATAAGTACATTGTAGCTCATAATTATGACTTTAAAGGTCACAATTATGACTTTCTAACTCCTAATTTAGACTTTGTAACTCATAATTATGACTTTGTAACTCATATTTGTGACTTTAAAAGTCGAAATTATGACTTTCTAACTGATTATTATGACTTTGTAAGCTATGGCTTTGAAAGCTGGAATTATGACTTTGTAACTCATATTGTGACTTTAAAATTCGAAATTATTACTTTTTTTCTGATAATTGTGAGTATATAACTCATAATTATGACTTATGAATGTGGTTACCTTAACCTAATCCAGACACAGAAGTTTATTTTGATTAAATGTTAAAACAGATGGGAAATTGCGTTTGTCTTTGAGGATCTGGTTTGAACTGGTTCGATCTCTGGGCTCATACTGGGCCCGTTAACTGGTTCGGTCTCTGGGCTCATACTGGGGCCATTTTGATTACATTCTTCCTTTAATAATGGGGATGCTCTGTGTTTTTTTCGCGGTAGCATCGTTTTCTCCGAGCCCCTCTAACGTCACATCTTCTTCCCGCCCCCTCCCCTTAGCAACAGAGGAAACATGGCGGCGTCCGGTAACGCGGAGCCCCCTCCTGAGATAATGACACCGTTAAAGATACCGAAAACCGAGGTGCCATCTCCCGAGTCCGAGGATTTGAGTGACGGTGTTCAGTACCACTCCGACCCCTCGACGCCGAACCGATTCTCGCCTCTGAACGTCGGCTGTGGCCCCGCGGGCCGGACGGCGGCCTCATCCTCCAACAGCTTCACCGCCTGCCGGGGGATGTCCTGGACGCCGTCCGAGACTAACGCCCTCATCGCGGTGTGGGGCAACGAGCGGCTGACGGAGGCGCGGATGCAGCAGCTGGAGGTCGCCGGTACCGTGTTCTCCGGGAAGCCGCCGGGCCCGGCCATGTATGAGCGGGTATCCAGAGCCCTGTCAGACCTGGGCTATGAGAGGACTCCATCCCAGTGCAGGGAGAGGATGAAGGTGAGGAGCCATGATGAACCGGTACACCTGCAGAAGCCTGTCAGAGCAGAGAGCATGCTGCCAGGGCCGGATGTGGGAAACCTGGGGCCCTAGGCAAAGACAGGCAGGGGGCCCTCTGAACGGAGAGGACAATACATAGAACAGACCCATTCTCCAGATAGAGAAACGTTAATAGAATAGACATCCATTATCTGTTCTAGGTTGTGTCCCTCTCTTCTTGTCCCTGTTCTTCTTGTTTTCCTCTCTATGTTTTGTACTCAGCTGACTTTTCATGCTGTCTCTAAAGGAATGAAAGATTTTTTCCAAACACTAAGCTCACTTTTGATAGAGTATTAGGGCCAGGCTAGAGATTTTTTTATTTTATTTTGAGAATAAAGTTGCAATATTATGAGAATAAAGCCATAGAATTATTGGAATAAATTTGTAATGTTATGAAAATAAAGCTGAAAAATTTCAGAAAGAAAGCTTGGAGCTCCGCCCAGCAGAAGACTGACGACCCGCTCCACCAATCAGCAACCTGAGTCCACTTTGACATCCTGCCCAGTTTGATGCTGCTGCTAAAAGATTTCCTGATTTGTCGAACTGATGCCAAAGTATAACCTCACATGATGCTCCACATTCCTCATTTTATAGAAGAAAGTGCTTCTCAAAAAATAGAGTTTAGCACATATTCCGAAAGTAAGAGTTGTAGTGTGAACTAGATGAGGTTATCTATGTGTGCTGCAAGTTTGGTGGAACTACAATGATCTATAGTGTAATTATTGGCTATTATATGCTTATAATAGCATTGAAAAAATCTCCAAAAATACAGTTTGGTCTATCTTCCCAATGTAAGAGTTGTTCCAGGTGAGGTTATCTGTGTATCCTACAAGTTTAGAGGCACTTCGGTGATCTATAGTGTAGTTATTTATCATTTTATATATATTCTAATAATAAAATATAGGTGTCATTTGTCATTTAGGCTTTAGGAAATTCATCAAAAAGTATTATTTTCAAATCCAATAATCGTGATATGAAAGACATGAGATGAGACACACATGAAATGAATTTGATAATAATCCACCTCTCCTTGGTGACGCTTTTGAATATTTCTACCCTAAGCATTTTTGGAGCAGTGAGATCCCCATAGGTTCCAATGTCATTCTCCCAGCACAATAGGAGACTCGTTTTGAGGAAACTAAAGTTGTAGCTCACTGTCTGCCTTGCTCTGGTGTCTGTTTTGTAAAATAAATCATCCACCGACGAGTTATTAATCCGGAAAAGCCGAATCTGTGCATATTGCCAACTTTACTGCAGTTTCACGATGCTGTCTGCATGACTGCAGCAGAGGAGAGATTGCTTGAGTTATATTTGGCTCCTAGTAAATAGGGGAGATGGTCATTATTGTATAAATATTGTTGCTTTCTACAGCGTTCCAGCTCATAAAGGTATTTTCGTTGTACAGATCAGTTATCGTCTGATCGCTGCGCTGGTGGCTGCGCTGAAATCATAGTGATGTTGGCGACACTGATGATGTAGAGACCTAGTTATATTTAATTACAATTAGGATTTTGTTCCCCTCCTGCTATCAGGTAAAACAGTCTCTGTCATGATGCAGTGGTTTTGCTAGCCCAAATGCAGACTCACAGACACAGAGGGACGATAAAAAGTCCAGAATTTATTGGAACCGGTTGACAGACTTTGCAGGATGCAGGTTCAGACAGGCATGGTGGCACAGGTAAGACTCACGATCCAGCCCAGAGGGGAGGTCACACTCAGCTTATATAGGAAAAGCTTCCTTAATCAGCAAATAGACAACAGCTGTCCATGCTGAGCCAAAGCTCCCCAGGCTGGATCCACGGCGCCCTCTGGTGGGCAAAGCCCCGGATCCTGACAGTCTCAAAGAGAGAGACTTGAGCTAAAACCGAGACTGAAGGGGGTGGATTTGTTCTCCAGCCACAGCGCTAATGGGACATTTACATCTGAAAAGGGATTCAGGAGTTGATAAGTACTGCGGGGGGGACTGCAGGCTGACGAAAATTCTCGTATCTCTGGGACTTCTTTCATAAAATACAACTTTATTCTCATAACATTACGACTTTATTTATGTAATGTTGCGATTCTATTTTTGTAATTTTACGACTTTATTCTCTTAATATTCTGACTTTATTCTCGAAATAAAAAATAAATAAAATATAAATAAGTAAATAACCCAGTCCTTCTTTTCACTGTAGACAAGCCATGATCTGCTTATCTGTTCTCCATTTTTCATTTGGATGAAATAATAGCTGCATGAATCATGACAGCAGACAAGATAGAGGAGAGCAGGAGGCGGGGTTACCAATCTACTTGCTCTGGAGAGCAGAGTTCGCTGCTTTTAGATGTTGTCTCCAAAGTCTCCAGTAGCAAAAGAAAAAGTCTCTAGATTTGGCGCTAGGAGCTTTTTAGAAATCAAAGTGCTAGAGGGGTCTGAAAAGTGGCTAAATATAGCGACTAAAGCGCTAAGTTAGCAACACTGCTCTTTGCATGGTTTGTTTTCAAATGGTTTGCTGCTGTCTGTTTGGACCTTTCTGAACATGTGCAGCAAAAGGACTGATCCAATATGGTGGACACTGAAGGGGGGGGGGCTGAGAAACACTTAATATTATCAGCGTTCTGATGGCATTTTAGCCAAAGGATTTTTATCAAAAACATAATTAATGTGCACAAATAAGGAATAGTTGTATTAACCATACATGGTAACCCAAACAGGAACTTGGGGCCCTAGGCAGCCGCCTTTTATTTCCTAATGGTAACCCCCACCCCCCACCCCACCCCACCCCACCCCACCCCTCATGGTTCTGTTCATTTTCTGTCTTGAGAAGCAGCTTTACTATCTAATAAATCCTGAGCTCAGAGAACTTCAGGCTGTTTTTCTCTGATCCAGGAGCACCTTCATCATCATCATCATCCCTGCTGTCAGTGCTGAATAATGAAGCTCTGGCTGAATCCTCCTGCCCTCCTCCCCTTTCCTACAGACACTGAGGCGCTGCTACAGCCGCGTGAAGGAACACGGCATCGGGAAGAGGAAGAGCAGCTACACCATGGAGCAGCTGGAGAAAGTGTTTGGTCAGGGAGGCTGGGACTCTCAGAGCTGCGCCCCGGTGCTGATCAACAGCAGCGGCTTGTACCAGGAGATGGAGTCTGACGGCAGCGCCCTGGAGGACTTCTCCCAGGAGGACTGGTGCAACCAGGTGTTGGATTCAGCTTTTCAGGAGGCAGACATGGATACTGGTGGGTTCTGGTCTGATTGGCTGGACAGTAACCTTTAAGAAAAACTGAACTAATCCTGTGATTCCTTCTCTTCCTGCTCCATGTGGATCAGAGGACGTTCAGGTTCCTAAAAGCAGAGCTCTACAGATCCAAGCAGAACTGACTGAACTAAACCAGTAAGTCCATCCAGTTTTACTGGGATTAAAACAACACACTGCTTCTGGTCCACTTTGACCAAAGCTTTCCTACCGTTTGAAAGTATTCACACCCTCTGAATTTATTTCAATAGAGAAACTAATTAATAACCAATTAGAAAACAGCTGGAAAAAAAACATTCAATTAAGTTTATTTCTATAACGCCAATTCACAACAGGTGTCGTCTCAAGGCACTTTACAGTTTGTTTGTAGCGACAGTGGAGAGGAAAAACTCCCTTTGAACAGGAAGAAACCTCCAGCAGAACCAGGCTCAGTGTGAGCGGCCATCTGCTGAGGCCGACTGGGGTTCAAGGAGACAGAAGCAGACATAGAAAAAGAAGCATAGATACAAAAGGCAACTGTCAACCAGCTCCACAGGCGGCCCCGTCCAGGAAACACACAGCCAGGTAGACGAGCTCCGAGCCAGCTCCCATGTCAGAGGATGAAGAGAGCACATCCAGTTAGTCACAGTCAGAGAAACAGGACTACACTGGAAAACAGGCCAAGCTCCATCATCTAGAAACAAAGGTGTTGATGGCAGCAGCACAGCTGATATTTCTCTCCAGGAAGGAGTCACAGCCAAACAGGAACAAACCAGATGAAGCTACTATGAGAAAAAGCAGAGAGAGCAGAACGTTAGAGATTGAACTAACAGATTCTGCAGAGTGGGAGAATAGAGACAGAATGAAGCAGAATGATGAAATGGGGGTCCCTATGTCCTCCAGCAGTCTAAGCCTATAGCAGCAGAACTTTAAAGACAGCTCAGGATAACCTGAGCCACCCTAACTATAAGCTTTATCAAAAAGGAAAGTTTTAAGCCTAGCCTTAAAAGTAGACAGGGTGTCTGCCTCACGGACTAAAACTGGTAGTTGGTTCCACAGGAGAGGAGCCTGATAACTAAAAGATCTGCCTCCCATTCTACTTTTAGAAATTCTAGGAACCACTAGTAAACCTGCAGATTGAGAGCGAAGTGCTCTGTTAGGAACATAAGGAACAATCAGATCTCTGATATCAGATGGAGCTTGGCCATTTAAGGCTTTATATGTGAGAAGGAGGATTTTAAATTCTATTCTGGATTTAACAGGAAGCCAATGAAGAGAAGCCAGGAAAGGAGAGATGTGATCTCTCTTTTTCATTTTCATCAGAACTCTGGCTGCAGCATTTTGGATCAGCTGAAGGCTTTTAACTACAGTTTGTGGACTTCCTGATAGTAAAGAATTACAATAGTCCAGCCTTGAAGTAACAAATGCATGGAATAGTTTCTCAGCATCACCCCTGGACAGGAGATTTCTAATTTTTGCAATATTCCTCAGATGAAAGAAGGATCTCAGTTGTTTGCGTTTAGCAGCTTCACTGCATCTTAATCTCAGCACTGGTTTGTAGATTAGGATGGATTGCACAGATTAAATCCTTCTTTCTGTTCCTGTGCAGAAAGAAGGAGACGATGCAGACGGTGATCCGGATCCTGGAGTCGGTGCAGCTAAACTGGGAGCACTTCCAGACCTGGACCGAGTTCTCCCGGCTCCACCTGTCCAACAAGCTGGCCATCTTCGGCGTGGGCTACAACACGCGCTGGCGCGAGGACATATGCTACCACTACGCCGAGATCAGCTCACAGGTGCCCCTGGGGAAGAGGCTCCGCGAGTACTTCAACCCGGAGAAGCCGGAGGGCCGGGTCATCATGACCAAGGTTCAGAAGATGAACTGGAAGAACGTCTACTACAAGTTCCTGGACATCACCATCAGTGAGGCACGCTGCCTGGAGCTGCACATGGAGGTGGACTGGACCGCCGTGTCTTCGTCACACGCCACCAGCGGCAGCAGGGGCTCCTCCCACTACCTCCTTCCTGTGTACATCCCTAAGACTCACGGGCTGTACGCCATCGGCTACGAGGCGGCGCCCACCCACAACGAGGAGGACGGCGGCAGGCCGGCTCAGCGCGGGGAGGAGAACGGGTCAGGGCGGTGCGATGGCGTCCGGACCGGGCCTGCCGTCACCTACTGCTACCTGGGCGTAGCTGAGGACAGGACCATCCAGCAGTGCCTCTTCCAGCACTTTCAGGGACCTGGGAAACAGTCGGCCTACGGGGAGCCTTCCGGCGTGACGCGCTTCCTGCAAAAAAACTGTGGCGCTGCCGGAAGCGGCGCGGACAGCCATGACAGCGAGGACTCGCCTCAACGCCACGCTGTTTACGTGAAGTTCATCGAGGTGGAGCTGGACTTCCTGTCTGCAGGCTCCCTGGTGGAGTGCCTGGAGACGGCCGTGGGTTACGCCTTAAAGTTCAACCACGCAGACTCGTAACGCCGGCGGCGCCATGCTGTGGGAGGATCTCTGATTGTCATGGAAACAGATGTTTATATTTAATGTATTTATTTCTTTATGAGCAGATCAAGCTGCCGCCATTATAAGCTCGTCTTATTCCAGACGCCGTTCCGTTTTCACGCAGCACTTAATCAGTTTGTGATGAACTGAATCTTCTGCCTCAGTGGAACAAAAAGGCAGAAGTAGAACCGCCACGCGGAGCGGGCTGAAGGCGGGGGGGACGGGGACAGTACTGTCTACCTCAGGGGGCAGGGCTAAGCAGGGAATGGGTCGGCTGATCTGGGCGTGTCGCTACACGACCCGGATGTATGTCTGGTTGCACAGATGGGTGGGGGGGGGGCTGATGAGCTAGCAGAGGTTTCAAACACTAACCACTTCCTGTAGAAACACGCTCAGCTGAACCGTTATAGAACCGAGAACCTTTAGGATCCTGGGTCACAAACACTGGAACCAGAGAGCGGTTATTATTAATTATATAGAAATGTCCCATTATTTATATTTAAGGAGATTCTATGTTTCTCTGGTGATCGATGCTCTGATCAGGCAGCAGATTATGAAATGAAGAGTTTTATGGCGGCGGATCAGTTATTGGATTAATGATGCAGCAGGAGACGACCACCAGAGAGCAGCAGCTGGAGGAGATGTTTCCACCATCAGCTAAACATCAGAACATCCAGCAGGATAACAGCTGATCTACAGACCAGAAGCAGCTCCTCTCACTGCCTCAGGTCCCAATGTTTACAGGCCTGGGTATCCTCCCGCAGCAGTGTGTCACAGATATTATTGATTTATGCCCGATATTGAAGCGTGGTCTGCGCTATGTTATTCCACGCCACTATGCCAGAGGGCCAATCAGGAACTAGTCCAGCCAGGACATGAAAATGAGATATAGAACGCTGGGAGACTTTTTCATCCTGGATCCCCGCTCTTTTTCACAACTTTTTCCCTCCATTGTTGGACAATCTTGCCCCCACTTCCTTAGGGTGTATCTAGAGCCACATTTATCGCCATCTCCCTCCATTAATGCCTGAATATGTCCGCTAAGGAACCAAACAGGAAATAACTAGAGTGCAGAGCGGATGTAGATTAGACCAAACAGAGGCCTCCTGTCTGCGGTCACCTACAATTTGGCAGAGGTGCACCAGAGTGTCTTCAGAAGGGGGCGGGGCATGTCTGCGTTAACTGTGACACACAGACACACCTGGTTTTTCTAGTTCCTCCTCAGGCACCAGCAGATGTAGATCTAGTGAGGTAGATGGGTTTGTATCTGCTCCTCTGCTATGGTTCTGCCTTTTTCAGAAACCTCTAGGCATGGAACAGTCTATGAAAACCGTCCCAACCGTTCGGTTCGACTGTCTCGGTTCGGTTCGCGTGTGTTTCATTCGGTTCATGCGCTGCTCCTTTTTCTCATAGGCGAAGCGTTTACACTCCAGAGCAGAAGGTGGCGGTACTGCGACCAAAGCCAACCACCAGTAGTAAACAAGAAGAAGAAGAAGCGAAGCAGCGTAGCCGGGTGTTGTGGAGAATTGTGTGGGTATGGCGAGTGGGAAAGAACAGGAGTTGGAAGACGCGCCAGCAGCACTTTATAGGTCTGCTGTATGGGAGCGCTTTGCATTTAGAGTGACCTACGATGACGGCGGGAAGAAAGTGGTGGATAAAAGTGCAACAGTGTGCAAGCATCGTGCAACACGTTTTGTTTATGCTAACAGCAACATGACCAACATTTCAGGCTAACAATCAACATATACCGAACCGAACCAAAAACCGTGACCACGAAACCTTGAACCGAACCGAACTGTTAATTTTGTGAACCGTTCCACTCCTAGAAACCAGATTGTTGAATCAATCCCCATCCTGTCCACCAGGAGGCAAAGTTTGCTTAGACAGCAGAGCCTTCTGTCCCTCTGAGGGACAAAGACACAGTGGGTTCCCTCTCATCAGGACAGCGCCTCCTCCTGGCTCTTAGTACCTGCCGTGGTGTGAAGCCGCTCCTCAGTGTAGATGTTTCCATGCAGACAGGAAGTCTGTTCTATTCAGGAAGCTGTTCGCTCAGAGGTCCAAAGCCGACCGGCAGCAGCCTGGATCTGCTGCAATGTGCCAGTAGAGGACGGTGGGTGTGTCCATGTCAATCTATGTAATGTGAAATCTACCATATAGCTTCTATGATATCTATTTATGAACATCTGTGTTCTTGAGCATTCCAGCGTTAGTGAGATTCATTGGTGGAGATAACTGATAATATTTTACCTCATTGATGGATGCCATGTACTGTCTGTGCTTGTTTCAGAGTCGCCATCTCTTCTGTTTACATGTTTGAACGACAATAAAAGTGGAACTCTGTGGTTAAACACAAGGATGGGGGGGGGGGGTGAATGGATCTGATGACCTAGAACAATGATATCATTGAAGTTATTGGAGCTTATATTGTATTATTTCATATCTATGTTTAAATTGAAAATATCTTTGATATTTTTAGATGCAGCCAATAAATAATGTAAACATTTATCATAACGTGAAAATTTAGGGGAAAATATAAATAAGGATGCTGCTGGACTAGGATTTTAAATCGTATATTTAAAATAATAAATACAGTAAAAACAGTAAATAAACTAAGAGTCCATTTGAAATTAACTTTAATTCAGATAAATTGAGTAATAACAGAGGAAAAGGATGAAACAAGGAGAAAATTAGATTACCGCAGCGGCTGAAACGTTCCTATTTCTTTTTTTTTTTTTAAACCTTTTTTGTTGCAGATGCATCAAGCTGACAGAAACGTTTTTAAACACAGTTTAGTGAGTCAGTTAGAAACTTCTGGATCGGTCACATGATTTTCAGGAAATGACAGACTCACCGATGCAGTGATTGGCTCTATGGGCTCCATGCATGGCTGTTAATGCATCACTGCTCTGTGGGAGAGAAACGGTTAATCAGACAATCTGAGCCAGTTTTCATGTCAGAGGATGAAAGAGAGAAAGATCCAGTTAGTCCCAGACTGAGGCTCCATTAACAGTAGAAGCAGAAATACTTTGCTTCCTTAATTAAGTGGAAATGTTGGATATCTATAATTTACTGGAGTAATTATGCTTTACACTACTTTTTACTTTCGACTTCATACATTTTATAAATAGACTCATTAGTTATTTCCATTTAAGCTAATTTTCGTTATGACCTGTTGGTATTTTTTTAAAAATCATCAAAATAATTAGTTTCATCCAGACAATTAATTTCTTTGTGGTTGAACACTTTGCTGCCCCAACTTGTTGTTCATCACAAACCAAAATAAATAGTTTTCCAGATGATGCAAAGTTAAATGTGACACTGTTACTATTGGTTATAAAACTAAGAAAATTAAATCTAAGGAAGTTATCATCCAGAATTATATAAAAACGTTCCTTTAATGCAGTAAAGCTTCTGTCCTTAACAGTTTTTCCTGAATTACGTTTACTTTTATACTTTAAGTAGTTTTAAAAATCGAACTTTTACTGGAAAAAATTGATCCTGTAATTTCTATAGAAGTGTTTTTATGAGGAATTATACTGGAGGAATAAACATGAACACTTTGGACTCCTCTGGTCCCAGTAAAGCTGACCACACAGTGATGCCTTCAGGAGGACAAACTGTATCGATCACTGATCTCTGTTTGTTCCCTGATTGCCTGTTGGGTTGACGTGAAGCCACCGGCCGCCATGTTGGTACTCCCTAGTTTTTGCAGCCAAATGCTTCACATTGAGGCATTTTTACTGCGTGGGAGTGGGGAGTACCAACATGGCGGACGGTGGCTTCACTTTTTTCGGGCAATTAGCAATCCAGTGAATAAATAGAGATCAGTGGTATCGACACTGACACCTGCTGGACATTTAAAACCACTACAGGCAGCCTCTTTGACAGACCAAACTGACAGTGATGGGATGACCTGTAATATGATTTAAGACTTGTTTTCTATAATGTTTTATTTCATATCTTCATTTAAATTGAAAATATGTTTGATGTTTTTAGATGTAATCCATTAAGAATTCATTTATTTAAAAATAATAACTACAGATAGAACAGAAAACTGAGAGTCAATCTGAAATCAGTTTGAATTCAGATAAGTTGACTGATAACTGAGAGAAACAGGAGGTTAAAACAAATAAGAGATCAAAATGGTCCCACTGGAACTAACAGCTCTGTTTGCCTTCAGGCTGATTTTATTTTTTGATTCATTTGAACATAAACTGAAAAAGATCAGAGATCTGTTGATTATTTTTGGCCGATGCGATAATAAACACCGTTTATGGCGTCAGTCTGAAACAGCTCCTGTATCAGTCATGAGACTTTCTTGAAACTTTTTTTTTTCTTTATGGTCACTTTGGTCTGACCAGGAGATGATGCTTCTCTTTAGACGTTAATGTCCCTAAATCATGAAAGAAAGATTATTTTATTACAAAGATTGATGCTTAAAAAGGAATTGTAGGGGACCAGCCAAGGCTAACAGTAAGCTAGCTCTGTGGGAAAGAATCAGATGGCAGAGACCTTTTTCATGTCAGAGGTCAAGCCATCACTCTGTCTAGGAGAGAAACAGGACTGAACAGTGAAAAACAGGGCCAGCTCTCTCATCTATGCAGGTAAAGGCTGGTTAAAGAACACTGCTGCTCTCCACCTGAGCCTGGCACACCTGGAGGAGAAGAACATCCAGGTGCGGATGCTGTTCCTGGACTTCAGTTCAGCTTTCAGCACCATCATCCCACAGCATCTGATGGGCAAACTGGAACAGCTGGGCTTCAATACACCCCTCTGTTATTGGCTGCTAGACTTCCTCACCAACAGACCTCAGTCAGTCGGGGTCGGACAGAACACCTCTGATGTCATCAGTCTAAGCCCCTCCCCTCAGGGCAGCGTCCTGAGCCCCCTGCTGTTCACCCTGATGACACATGACTCCGCCCCAGGTTCACCACCAATCACATGGTGAAGTTTGCAGACGACACCACGGTGGTGGGCCTCATCAGAGACGACAACGACCTGGACTACAGAGAGGAGGTGGAGCAGCTGGTGGTGCAGAGATGACAGCCTGATCCTGAAGGTGGAGAAGATGAAGGAGACCATGGTGGACTTCAGGAAGAACCGGCCTAACCACGCTCCACTGCTCATCAACAGCTCAGCTGTAGAGGTGGTCAGCAGCACCACATTCATCACAGACACCCTCACCTGGACTGGAAACACCACCTAACTGGTCCAAAGGGCCCAGAAGCGCTTGGACTTCCTGTGGAGGATGAGGAGAGAAAATGACAAAATAAATCTAAGTCTAAAAAGCAACAAAATGAGTGGCTGAAAGTGTCTCTAGGTGGGATCGGTAAATTCAAATAGATCACATTTATTAGAACTTGAAAACAAAAACCTAATTGGCTTATATTAACTGGATCTGAAGGAACGCCGTTTTAAAAGAGATTGAAAGGAATATTGAGCACATTTAGTGTATTACCCCTAAATCTGGAAACAAGGACTGCCTCAGTGTTTCATAGGGCCAGGCTGTGTGAGTTAATCGGTTCTATGAAGCCTCAGAGTCTGAGGACGTTAGAAAAGAAAGCATCTGAAGGAAGGAGTCTGATGACAGCCCTGCAGGAGGAGCAGGCAGCAATCCTAGACAATCAAAACCTTACTTTTATCCCTCTACCTTCAGGTTCTCCTTTCAGATAGAAAACATGGAGGAAACGTTGGACATTTCTTTATTCTCAGTGGGCTGCCATGGTGCGGCGCGCAGCGAGCAACCAGAGGTTAAAGGTCTTGCTCAGGAACCCAGAGTGCAGGCTCTGGGGATTGAACCAGGTACCTGCAACCTTCTCAGAGCTCAAACTGCTCTAACCACTAGGCCACCACTGCCAACTTATTTTATTTCTATAGCTGTGGTGTTGTTACTGTTGGTCGTTAAAAGATGGACGGCTCAGCTGAATAAGGCTGATGATTTCCACCTGATGAATCTGTTACAAAAACATTGCAATAACTGAGAACTACTGCAGCTGTTAAGACTTTCAGAGAGAATGTGCAATTCCTCCTTTTGGCCAGAAGATGGCACTGTGTAGCTTGTCCTGACTAACTTTACTGTGAACAAATTATCCTATTAGAGACAGAACTCCTCTGAATAGAGAATGTAGATATACCATAGAAATGTATTTATAGAGCAACATAGAAGCTGCACCAAAACAAAATAAAACATCTTTATCCATAAATGATACTATTATTAATCTGGAGAGGAAAAAAACAGAATAAAAGAAGTTAATTTGAAACACAGATAAGAATAACATAGAGAATAGAAAATCCTTTTATTGTCCCAGAATGGGGAAGTTGTCGTATTCCAGCAGCAAAAGGTTATAGAAAATAAGGGTCATACAAATGTGGACCTTAGAAAAGTTAATATAAATAACAGATAGGACAATAAAATTATTGCACTGTATATTGTTTTACGATATAAATAATCTGTTTCTGAAGAATAAAAAATTACTAACAGCTGTGGACATTTTTACAGTCAAATGAGAGAAAGTGCTGTGGGCCGATGGCATGGCAGCGTTCCCTGGAAGAAAACTCATTTCTGTTACAGCAGCATAAAGGATAAACTGATGCTGACCGCGTAGCAACAGGCTGGATTCAAACAGTGAATCCAGTCCTATAGGTTCTCCTCTATCGCTCCCTAAACAGCCAGAAAATCAGCCTGTAGGACTGTTTTCCTTCCATCTGTAAAGGTTCTCTGTTTCACATCATGCTGATGACCCT
The DNA here is from genome assembly GCA_030533445.1 of Cyprinodon diabolis. NCBI lineage: Eukaryota > Metazoa > Chordata > Actinopteri > Cyprinodontiformes > Cyprinodontidae > Cyprinodon > Cyprinodon diabolis. The sequence continues at coordinate 44,354,399 of CM060072.1, read as the reverse complement.
GATGTGGGTTCGCCTCGAAGAAAAGCATCGAATGAAAGAACACTTTTAACCCTGAACCCGGAAAGGCTGATGATGATGACGATGATGATGATGATGATGATGATGATGATGATGATGATGATGATGATGATGATGATGATCTGTTCCCTGGTGCTCTAAGTACTCTGGTATTATTTAGTAAGCTTGATAGTTTAGTATCTCCCCCTGCTAACCGGGCCCCCCTGCTAACCGGGCCCCCCTGCTAACCGGGCCCCCTGCTAACCGGGCCCCCTGCTAACCGGGCCCCGCTGCTAACTGAAGCCACCTCCTAACAGGGTCCCCCTTATAGCCGGGCCCCCCTGCTAACCATGGCGTGCTGCTAACCAGGTCCCGCTGGTAACTGAAGCCACCTCCTAACAGGGTCCCCCTTTTTACCCGACTCTCCCAGATCTTTCATGACATAAGGAAATGAGGCTTGAGGATTTTTAGGGCCCCAAGCATAATTAAGTTGGTTCTGCTCACAAAGTATGTGTGTTGAAGTTCTTTGTCCAATAAACTGACTTTGGTTTAGTTCATGTTGCTAAGACTCGGTGATGTCTGAGGGATCCGTGTTTATGTCTACATAGAGCTTCACCATCTGCTGTGGAGACACAGCTTTACATGGAGACTTTCTGCACTGAGGATATGCTGAACCTGAACATGAATAAACTGCTAAACCCTTCAACCTGGGCCAGACGGTATGCTGCAAAAAATTTAATCTCAGATATTTATTTTACAACAAATCTGATTGACCTTTTTTTTTTTTATTCCCTCACTTCTATTTCTCTACAAAAACAATGATAGAAGTTAGCTTTTATGAACTTTAAAACCTCTGTGAGTTGACCTGGAATAGAATAACAACTAGATCCAAGCTTTAAAAGCCAAGAGAGAGATGACATGTTGTCAGTTAGCTCTACAGAAATAAACTCAATTCAATTTTTACTCTGTTTAAGCAGATTCTCTCCAGATTTCCTCCAGATTTCTCTCAGATTTCCTCCAGATTTCCTCCAGATTTCCCTCAGATTTCCTCCAGATTTCCCTCAGATTTCCTCCAGATTTCCCTCAGATTTCCTCCAGATTTCCTCCAGATTTCCCTCAGATTTCCCCCAGATTTCCTCCAGATTTCCCTCAGATTTCCTCCAGATTTCCTCCAGATTTCCCTCAGATTTCCCCCAGATTTCCTCCCGATTTCCCTCAGATTTCCCCCAGATTTCCTCCCGATTTCCCTCAGATTTCCTCCAGATTTCCCTCAGATTTCCTCAAGATTTCCCTCAGATTTCCCCCAAATTTCCTCCCGATTTCCCTCAGATTTCCCCCAGATTTCCTCCAGATTTCCCTCAGATTTCCTCCAGATTTCCCTCAGTTTTCCTCCAGATTTCCCTCAGATTTCCTCCAGATTTCCTCCAGATTTCCCTCAGATTTCCTCCAGATTTCCTCCAGATTTCCCCCAGATTTCCTCCAGATTTCCCTCATTCTTCCTCCAGATTTCCCTCAGATTTCCTCCAGATTTCCCTCAGATTTCCTCCAGATTTCCCTCAGATTTCCCCCAGATTTCCTCCCGAATTCCCTCAGATTTCCCTCAGATTTCCTCCAGATTTCCTCCAGATTTCCTCCAGATTTCCCTCATTCTTCCTCCAGATTTCCCTCAGATTTCCTCCAGATTTCCCTCAGATTTCCCCCAGATTTCCTCCCGATTTCCCTCAGATTTCCCTCAGATTTCCTCCAGTTTTCCCTCAGATTTCCCCCAGATTTCCTCCAGATTTCCCTCAGTTTTCCTCCAGATTTCCCTCAGATTTCCTCCAGGTTTCCCTCAGATTTCCTCCAGATTTCCCTCAGTTTTCCTCCAGATTTCCCTCAGATTTCCTCCAGATTTCTTCCAGATTTCCCTCAGATTTCCTCCAGATTTCCTCCAGATTTCCCCCAGATTTCCTCCAGATTTCCCTCATTCTTCCTCCAGATTTCCCTCAGATTTCCTCCAGATTTCCCTCAGATTTCCTCCAGATTTCCCTCAGATTTCCCCCAGATTTCCTCCCGAATTCCCTCAGATTTCCCTCAGATTTCCTCCAGATTTCCTCCAGATTTCCCCCAGATTTCCTCCAGATTTCCCTCATTCTTCCTCCAGATTTCCCTCAGATTTCCTCCAGATTTCCCTCAGATTTCCCCAGATTTCCTCCCGATTTCCCTCAGATTTCCCTCAGATTTCCTCCAGTTTTCCCTCAGATTTCCCCGAGATTTCCTCCAGATTTCCCTCAGATTTCCTCCAGGTTTCCCTCAGATTTCCTCCAGATTTCCCTCAGATTTCCTCCAGATTTACTCCAGATTTCCCCCAGATTTCCCTCAGATTTCCTTCGGATTTCCCTCAGATTTCCCTCAGATTTCCCCCAGATCTCTTTCAGGTTTCCTCTAGATATCCTCCAGATTTCCTCCAGATTTCCCTCAGATTTCCCCCAGATCTCCTTCAGGTTTCCTCTAGATTTCCTCCAGATTTCCCCCAGATTTCCCTCAGATTTCCTCCAGATTTCCCCCAGATTTCCTCCAGATTTCCCCCAGATTTCCTCCAGATTTCCTCCAGATTTCCCCCAGATTTCCTCCAGATTTCCTCCAGATTTCCCCCAGATTTCCTCCAGATTTCCTCCAGATTTCCCCCAGATTTCCTCCAGATTTCCTCCAGATTTCCCCCAGATTTCCTCCAGATTTCCTCCAGATTTCCTCCAGATTTCCTCCAGATTTCCTCCAGATTTCCCCCAGATTTCCCTCAGAATTCCCCCAGATTTCCTTCAGGTTTCCTCTAGATTCCCTTCAGGTTTCCTCTAGATTTCCTGCAGGTTTCCTCCACATTCTGAACAGCAGGTAAATCAAAGTAATGATGAGAGCATGGGAATAATCTGTAAAACCCAGCTGAGAGGACAGTATGTGTCCTCCAGGTGTCAGGATTGTTCAGTTTTTAACTCATTACTAGTTCTGTTTAAAATCAGTATTTCCCAGTTTTCAGTGTTTCTCATCCTCCAATCAACAGACAATTCTTCCAGATTAAAACCTGCAGATTTCTGACGGGGCATAGAGGCCTTTAACAACAACAGATCCTCATTCCCACATGAACAGGTCTCTGCCTTTGTGGATTTATTCACAGAATAACCCATGTTGACCTCATATAAATAAGCAATCCACCTGCGTTAGCCTCAGCCTTGTTGCTGCGGCAACAGAGTAAGCTTAAAAAAATGAAATGAGGAGTGACCAGCTGGCCGAGCACAGGCCAGTCTGTATTTTCCTATCAGGGAGGTGAGCTCACCCAGGGAATTCACGTCCAGGCTGCTTCCTCTGCCTTTAAGCCTAAACCTCTTCAAACATGATGGAACAGGAGCTGAACATTTTCAGGAGAGTTGAGGGAGAGGATCAGGATTTAGTTGTGAGGTTTTGGAAAATAGGCTTAGTGTTAAAAAAGCTTGTGACATGGTGTTTAAACTAGATGAGGAGCGTGCAAATATGCCTATCTAGTTTTGCCATAACAGCATTTTATTTCTCTCCCTTTTCTGCAGCCAATTTGGGTCAAAGCAAATCAGCAGAAAAGCTCAAATCTGTACCTGACAGGAACTATAGGAACATAAAAAATAGTAGATTATCTTATGTTTTAGGTCATTTTTACAATTTATCCTCAAATGATTCTTTTAAGCTGTAAATGCAAAGCATTTGCAATTAAAATCATTAAAATCAGTATTTTAGCAGGATTATTGAAGCTCATTCTGTGAGTAGTTTCTGGTATATTTTAGTTGTCGTGTGTAACTTTTACCGTTTTAACATGAACACGCTTTTCTTCGTTTTAAGCTAATTTAACTTTTCCTTTATTCTCCAACAAACCTCTTAGTTTTGCTGCAACGTTTACTGGTCTACCTTTAAATGACAATAAGATGCACAGAGGTTGAATTTACAACGGATGCTTATCATCCTCTGATAAAATAATGTCCTTTGCTTTAGAAAATAAACACATTCACATTTAACATGAGAGTAAACTGTTAAGATTTCAATTTGCCACAAACATGATCTAATCTATCAGCACTCTGCTCATATGGGATTCCTGTGATGAGCAGCATGTCTGCAGTGTTTCAGCGCCTCAGGCATGGCAACGTCCCAGAAGTTCTGAAGGACCAGGCTAACGGCTATTAGCAATTCAAACCTTGATCATTCCTCCATGCATGCATCTGATTGAGCAAGTTAGACATCATCAGCAGTGCAATGAACACATTCTGTCTGAAACTTCATCTTCAACTTCATGGCTCTATCTATCTATCTATCTATAGAATGTATAGTCTGGTTCTGCTGGAGGTTTCTTCCTGTTAAAAAGGAGTTTTACCTCTCCACTGTCACTACAAGCATGCTTAGTGTGAGGGATTGCTGAAGAGTCAATGAGTCGATGCAATCAGCTGGTTTTCCTTAGATAGAAACTTTGAATTAATCTGACTGGATGATCTGGTGAACTGGAAAGTGTGTTGAGATGAAATGATGTGAATTGGAGCTATAGAAATAAACTGAATTGAAAGTTGAGTATTCTAAATGTTTTATTATTTCTATTCGTTATTTGTTCATATTTCTTCCATAGTTTCTGAAATCACCAAGGATTTAAGGAAGGTTCTTTCTTTCTTTCTTTCTTTCTTTCTTTCTTTCTTTCTTTCTTTCTTTCTTTCTTTCTTTCTTTCTTGTCAGAGATGTTCGGTTCGGATTATCATTTCTAATTTTTTTTAACTGTTTTTTGTTTAAATGTTTTCACCTGTTCTTGGCGCAGAAGCACAGAACAGGTGCTGCCTGTAAAATGCGGCTCTGTGAGGACCAGCAGGGCGGAAGTTCCTCCTCTTTGCTGTCAGAATAAAAGCAGCTGCTCCGCTCTTATAATAGAGGCGCTTTATTTTGAAGGGTCACAGCAGGAAGTTGTTTGGACTCCGAGGATTGACTGTCAGGTGGGTCAGTCCCTCCCTCCGAACCGGGTCCCCCCCCCCCGGTGATAAACTTGTTCACTTTGCTGTCTCTCTGTTTTGTTCTCGCTGGCGGAAGAAGGGAGGGAGGGAGGAGAGAGGAGGGGGGAGAGCAGGAGTCGGAGGAGGTGATCCAGGAGGATCCAGCCCTCCTCCAGAAAGCAGCTGGATCCAGCAGCAGCAGCAGGCGGAGGACAGACGGAGCTGCTGACACCATGATGGAGAGGAACCTTCCGCGGCTCTGCTTCCTGCTCTGGATCTCAGGTCAGTGATCTGATGGTTCCTCCTGGATCCTCTGGTTCTGGATCAGGATCGGTTCCGCTCGGTCCGCCGGACTTTCCTTTAGTTTGACAACTGGAGCGCATTTTAATCCGCCGGATTAAGCTAATCCAGTAAAACAATAAATCAGATTATTTTAGCCTATTTGCTGATTTCTTCCTTTTCTTCCAGAACTGAGTTGAGTTCAGATCAGAACCAGTGTGATAGGCTGGGATTATACCTGTTTGTCTCCTCTGGATTAAAAGCAGTGTGTTGGACATGATTGGGAATAATCTCCTTATTCCTGCTCCACCAGCATTAACCTCCCACTGTGATAGCTGTGCTGCTCCTCAGCAGGAAGTGGACCCATGAAGGGACAGGGTCCAGATTGGGACAGTTTGTCCTCCTGTCCCCCTCAGTTTGGGGCAGAGCTGCTTCAGGTGAGTCTGTAGGCGCGTGACTTTCTCACAGCCTGTGAAGCATGAACTCTGAGCCTCAGTCTGGATCTGAGTTGTTGCCAAAACAATCAGATGAGCTGACAGCCGCAGCCTGTTCCTCCTGGGGGGCAGGCAGCTCTGCTTCAGCACCCAGACCCTCACTGGCTGCCTCCCTGGGCTCTTCTCCTCCTCGCTGCCCCGGAGTTTGCAGGACGTTAATCCAAACCTGCAGGTGTGTCCTGAAACTTAGTGAGGCGAGGAGATCCAGGCAGGAAGTGGCCATGAATAGCAGGCAGAGGAAGTCCCTGATGGAGCTGAGCTTGGAGCAGGAAGTGGACGCACATCCTCCCGCTGACGGGGAAAGGTCCTGCTGAAAAACGTCAGAACATACGAAGTTAGTTTGAAGAAACCTTCGTTACTTTAAACCAACTTTAAATCAGCCCGCCTTCTCTCTGCATGCCAGGTTCTGATTGGCTGCTGAGGAAAACCAAAGTTTTCACTCCCTGTGAACTTTAGAGAGGTTTGGATGAAGCTGCGTTTAATGAAAGTAGAAGCATGTTCGGTCTCCAGGACGGACCTTAATAGCTCAGTGGGAGGAAGAGTAGAGAGCAGGAAGAGGTCTGATGCCTGAGACGGCCCACAGCACCATACAGCCACCACTGTTCCTCTGCCTACCTCCTGTTTCCCTCCAGTCCGCTAGGTGGCGTATTTAGTTGTGCTCTAGGCAGTAGCCGCTGTAGAGTAACCAGCTGATGATGTGCCGTTGGGCCACCATCTTAGGAAGATCACCTGCTCCACTCAGTTTGATCTATTAGCGGAAAATTTCAGAAATTTTTTTAAATTTTGAACTGATTGACACATTTTTCTTCGATGCTAAGCATTTACATAGAACCATCAGCCACATGTATGACGGCGCAGCGTCTTTAGAAAGCTGTGGCTGGGGAATCGGACACAGTAGGATGATTAGCTGCTTCAGGGTCTGCTGTGGATAAAGGAACCATGGAGGAGAACATGTGACCTCCAGATGAAACCAGCCTGGGTTCAGCAGTGGGATCCTAAACACACCAAAATGAGTGGCCTAGTCAAAGTCCTGAGCTGAATCCTGCTGCGGTGCTAAGGAAGCAAAGTTGTTCATTTTGAAAAGCTCCAGTGTGGCTGACTTAGAAGGTGGAGAGGACCTGGAGCCCCCGACTCGTCTCTGCAGCTGAGGCGGATCACTGATTATAGAGGGAAAGGATTTCTGGTTTTGAATAAATACGTTTCTGATCAACATGTTTTTGAATCATGTCTGTGGCCACATGCAGCAGCTGCTGCTCCGAGCTGCATGGAAACGTCAGCGTGGCGCTGAGCAGGGGCGGATTAAAGAAATTTGGGGCCCTGGGCAAAGACAGGCAGGGGGCCCTCTGAATAGAGAAGACAACACATAGAACAGCCCCATTCTACAGATAGAGAAATGTTAATAGAATAGACATCCATTATCTGTTCTAGGTTGTGTCCCTCTCTTCTTGTCCCTTTTCTTCTTGTTTTCCTCTCTATGTTTTGTACTCAGCTGACTTTTCATGCTGTCTCTAAAGGAATGAAAGATTTTTTCCAAGCACTAAGCTCACTTAGCTGATTGCTCCTTCCTGTGTTTCCAAAAAGGCCAAAGTAAATAACCCAGTCCTTCTTTTCACTGTAGACAAGCCATGATCTGCTTATCTGTTCTCCATTTTTCATTTGGAGGAAATAATAGCTGCATGAATCATGACAGCAGACAAGATTGAGGAGAGCAGGAGGCGGGGTTACCAATCTACTTGCTCTGGAGAGCAGAGTTCGCTGCTTTTAGATGTTGTCTCCAAAGTCTCCAGTAGCAGAAAAAAGTCTCTAGATTTGGCGCTAGGAGCTTTTTAGAAATCAAAGTTCTAGAGGGGTCTGAAAAGTGGCTAAATATAGCGACTAAAGCGCTAAGTTGGCAACACTGCTCTTTGCATGGTTTGTTTTCAAATGGTTTGCTGCTGTCTGTTTGGACCTTTCTGAACATGTGCAGCAAATGGACTGATCTAATATGGTGGACACTGAAGGGGGGGGGGGGCTGAGACACACTTAATATTATCAGCGTTCTGATGAAGTTTTAGCCAAAGGATTTTTATCAAAAACATAATTAATGTGCACATATAAGGAATAGGTGTATTGAATAGAAATGTAAACAGATTTTTATGGGGCCCCCAGGAACTTGGGGCCCTGGGCAGCCACCTAGTATTGCACCTCTCCTTTACGTTTGGGACAAACACACATCTATGTTTCTTCTTAATCTCTTGGAACTCTAGTTCAGATGGAAACTCATCTGGGTGAGGCCTTTGACTAGGCCAGTCTAACTAATAAACCTGCTCTGATCTAAAACCTTTGCTGCAGCTCAGGATGTTTGTTTTGGACGTCGTCCAGCTGAACTTGAAACGCCTCTAAAGTCTGTTTCTCAGGATTTCCTCACCTTGAGCTCCATCCATCTTCCCACTAACTTTAACCTCTAATCAAGACTTCCCTCAGCATAATGCTGCCATCACCACTGATGGAAAAACCGTCCCAGAGCTGTTTGTCTGAACCCTGAGGCTGCCGTGTCCGTGTAAAGATGGAGAGCAGCCTGCATGTCTGAATCTCTGGCTCCATCGTTGGACCTTGGTGAGGATGTAGTTCTGTGACGGTACCAGCCTTATATCTACGCTGGGGAACGTCTGCAGGAGCCTTTTAAAGCCAGCCCTGCTGTTTCTGCCCACTGACCGCCCCGTTTGGGACATGGCGTCTTCATTTGTTTTCCAGGCGGCCCCCACCATGAGCTTCACCTGCTTAACGAGGTCAATGTAAGGAAGCCTCAAACGGCGATGGATGGTCTGTCTGTGCTCCTGTCCTGGCTGTCAGGGATTTATAGTCATCAGACTGTTGGAAGGCTTATTTTTAGTAGCATATTATTGTCTAGGCCCCCCCCCCCCCCCCCCCCCCCCCCCCCCCTGGTGATGAAGCTTTGCTGTAGCGGCTAACTGCTGAATGAATCTTCAGATTACAGAAATGAGACTTTAGAGACATTTGGACCAGCACTAACGTTCTTATCTTTAATTGCCTTTCCCATAGAAGGATGGCAGCAAAGCCTTCTTACTTTCATCTTGGATTACAGCTCAGCAGTCTGGGTCAGCAATGACCACTACAGTTGATTGGGGGGGGGTAATCGACAGTCTGTGCTAGCATGTCACTTCCTGTCCTCTTACTGTATGTTCAGATTCACTGGGAACCTGTGGAGTCTGGGTCTCAGTCTGAGGGTAGAATTAGAGAACGGCGTCTCTGCCATGGATCCTACCCGTCACTTCCTGTTTTTCCTCTTTGTCACTTCCTGTATTTCTCTGCTACTTCTTGTCTTTCGTCTCTGGCTGAGTTCTAATCCAGCGGCTTCGTCCTCTGACGGCCAGATTTGTCGGTTGATTACGTCATAACGCGGCGCCGAGGTCTGTTCTGATTGGAAGACTCCTCGTTATGCGGCCGACAGATGCGTCCTTTTTATCCATTTTGAAGGACAGGTCCGCTGTATCCTCCGTAGCCTTGGGTATCCCATGATTCATTGCGAGTCCAAGCAAGCCGGCTGCTCTGAGGAAAAAGGGAAATGGCGCCAAACAATGGTGAACATTGGAAGTGCAGTTTAAGATAATCAAAGTCTGTGAATCAAGTCAAGTCAGATATGTGGCTATAATGTTTCATTTATTGAAAGGTTTTATGTAAATGGGTTTGGTTGACATTTAAGCTGAGATTCCAATATCCCTGCAGGGTGGAGACTATAAATCTGAGAGGATGGTACTGCTGCTGAAGCTCCTCAGAAATGTTATTAACACACAGATCAGCAGTGAGACGTTCACTGTCCATTCTTTGCCTGCTTTTTGTGTAAACTTTACGGTTGCTAGGCGATGGAAGGTTGGGCTTGTTTGAATCCAAAGCCAAATTCTTCTAGTCTCCTTATTTTCACGGGCCTGGAAGAACCCAGTCCAGGTAGAATGGGTCCTTGGAGGACGCAGCCTCTGAAATCGAACTCAGCCTCTCCTTGTCACTTCCTGCTTGGTCCGGTTTCCTGTTTCGAGGCCCTTTGTTCAGGATGGTGCTAATTGGCTGATGTGTTTCCTGGGAAGAGGCCTCTGATCCTGAAAACAGGAAGCTGTAACTCTTTCTTCCCTCTGTAGCAGCATCCACTCAGAGGTGTGTTTTTATTTCATGTCCAACCAGCCGATTGAATGAAAACTTCTCGGTCCATTTTTTGGCGTTTTCTTGGAGCAGAACGGTTTGCATTCATTGTTGAACTCATTATTATTCTATGAACTGGAGCAGAAGCCACGCCACCATCTTTAATCTAATTACATCAGCTTAATTAAAGTCCCATTCAGAGGATTAATGCAGTGATTAAATCCTGTAGAGCGCTGATCAATGTCCTAAAGTTCTGCCCGTTGCTCTGACCCACATTCACTGACTGCTTCTATATTTATGTCGACAAACACTCATATTTTTAGGTCTAACGGGGGACGGATAAACTGTGGGAAAGTTGAGCGCTGATGTGGCTGTCAACGGGACGGAGGAGCGGAGCAGGTGACCACAGAGAGGTCGGGCCGCTGGGCCTTCTCCTCGCCTCCATCCCTGGACTCTGACGGAGTCAGGCTTCCTCTCAGGGGTCATGAGAAAAGCACTGGGCGACTTTCCCAACTTGCTCCTCTGGCCTGGAGGCTCTTAAAGGCGCAGACACCCAAAGCTTGATGTTTTTTTTTTATCTGTGATCATCCAGCCTGGAAGAGAAGCCAGAGCCGCTCTGAACCCGGACAGAGGGGCTGTGACTCTTCTGTGATCAGAACTTATTCTGGGTTTGGGTTCAAGTTACTCTGAGCTGATGTTTGCCTCCAGACGCTGGGAGCTGAGCAGCAGCGCAGCAGAATGGTTTATTTATAGGGCTCCTCCTGTAAGGCCTGTCTCTGGCTGTAAGGGTGACGTGCTGCTGGAGCACAAACAATCCAGACGGGAGCGTCAGCCTCGCTGAGCTCCTAATTCAGGCTTGGCTGTTTCTGCTCAGCAGCTAATGACTGTTTATAGCAGAACCACCACAGGCAGTCTGTCAGGTGGTTCTGCTGATTGAGCAGGATCCCTCAGAGCGCGCTCCGCCTGCCGCTGGTCGGCCCTCATAGGAAGGAAGTCCTGATCAATAGATCAGATGAGCTGAAAGAGGCAGACGGATGGGTGGGAACGGGTAGGGTTAAAGGTTTCAAAGCTGGGAATTAAACCCAGGAGGTGTGTGAAGGACTCCCGCGCTATGCCACCTGCTGACCTGGAGGTTTAACGGCTTCTCTCTTTGTTTTCCCGGACTGTAAAATAAAAAGCACAGCATGGTGAAGTGTGTCTGGAGTGTCTGACGTCCACGGTTCTCTGGTGAGGTTGTTAGTAGTCAGTATGCTGCCTGAAGCAGCTTGGAGACGGAGAAGGCCTTGGACTAGGCCAAAGTAGGCTGCTTCTGCCTCAACATGACCTTTTAACGGCGGTTGGAGAAATCTTTAAGCCCAGAGTCGCGTCTCTTCTTCCCTCGCCTTCAGCGTTCTTATTTTTCCCTCTTCTTCCTGACCTGAACTCTGACCTCAGCAGCTTGAGGTTGCAGCTCTGACCATCAGAGCCTCCTGCCTAACGCCAGCTTGTTGTTTTCTGGTCGGGGGATGGGTCCAGCTGAAGGTTCAATAGAGACGAGCAGAACTGATGAAGACCTTACAGGTAAATGATGAAGGCTCCCGTGTTGCTTCTCAGCTAACCGCCTGGAATAACATCAGGACCAAGGTGACCAGACTTCCCCAATTTCCAGGGACAGTCCCCGTTTTGGACCACCTTTCCCGGCTAAACCTGTCCCTAGAAATGTCCCCGTTTTTAATGTTTTATGAATGAGGGGAAAATGTTGCGAGTAGAGTGTTATTACGGTAGAAAGGTGCGTGAGCGTGTTAGGCAGAAACAGCTGTTAGGCTGCTGTTAGCATAAAGATGATTTAAAGCGTGCAGCGCTTCTGGACATCAGGGGATCCAAACAATCCAAACAAAACGAATCGATTAACACCCCCACATTGTTAGGATGTCATAACGAACTTCTGCTTTTACTTCTTCGTCTGTTTAAAAAGTGGTGCAATCTTTTTTTTAATTTGTGTTTTAAAACGTAATCAATAAAAAAAGTAAGATAAGACCAGGTTTTACTGCTGGAAAGTAAAATAAACTAGGAATAAAGACTCCTTATAAGGAGCTAATCTGGTTCAGTGGTTCTCCTGGATCAACAAGAGTTCATTTAAAGATGTTTTTAGAACTGATTGGTGATCTTTACTTTTCATTTAAGAAAGTTAATTATAATAAGTGTTTTTTTCTGATTTATGGTTGTGTTTTATGATCATAGACTTCCAGGCTTAGGCTTGCTTTTCTAACTCTTAGTCTGGATACAAGAACATTTCTCATGACAAACAGGAGTCAGTAAGAGGAAAACTCGACATGACTACCTCTCTAATGTTCATTTATTAGGCTGTTTTTGTTTCCAGCTCCAAATATTATCCAAAATAAATATTAATTAGCATTTCTAGTATTTAATCAGATGAGATGATACTATGTTTCCTGCTGTTTTTGGACGTGATTCTGATGAATGTCTCTGTTTTGGAATAGTGTCAGACTGATAGAAGAGGAGAGAGAGAAGGTTGAATGAGAGGAAAACTTGAACACTGATGGGAAGAAGAGCTGAAGAGAAGGAAGAACAATCTGGCGCCGCACAATGGCGGCCCAATGCTGCCCAAAGGGATGGGTTAAATGCAGAGTTCATTCCGTTACTCTCAGTGTAATTACAATGAAAGGTGGAAAAAAAAAAGAAAAACCTTTGCTTTTCCTCATGTCCCTCTCCGGTTAGGGGGAGGCGGAGCCCAAAAAATCAGAAAGCCCTGCTAACGACCTTTGACCCCTTCACTCTCTGTCCCAACCCAGAGGCACAGTTCTAGTTTTCTATAAAGAAAACACTATAGATATATTCATGTTTAAATATTTAAAACACTTGTAGAAATAAATGAAAACTTTATTGTCCCCATTTTCTAATTTCATCTTGATGAGATGTTTTTTTTTTTTTATCTACGAGCTGAAAATGTCCCCAGATTTGATTTCAGAAATCTGGTCACCTTGGTCTGGATTGTAGCTCCATCCTGACTGAACTGTTACTGCTGCTGAGAAACTTATTTCCTTTTTAACAGCAGAAGCATGTGAGTGAGACGGCGGTTATGGAGCCGCAGCTGATGGTTGCTCCCTGATCCTCCATGTCTCTGCCCTCACCTGTAAACAAACACAGCGCTTTCTGAAAGGTCATGGGTTTAATGTGACGGTAATATCAGCCATCATGTTCTCAGCGTCGGTCTGATCCCTCTCAGCTTTCAGACCACTGAACAAAAGCTGCATCAGACCCGTTTTTATTTCACAGATGTCGGCGTGTAAATTGTCTTGATTCTGCAGCTGAAGCCGGGGCCTCGGGAGAGCAGGAAGAAGGCAGAAAGTTCTCCGTTTCCAGAACAGCGGCTGGGCTCCTTCTGCTCCGTCTTGTCACAGCAGTTATCTAATGGCTCTTCAAAGGATTTCCCAGGGCCAAAGTTTGTCAGATTTCCCTTAAACCACGCGGGAAGACCGGCGCCACAGACACAAGCTTCTGAGCTCTGATTGGCCAGAAGCCTGGTCTCCTGTGAGCGAGCGGAGGCTGCTCGCAGTGCCGCTGACAGATGTTTCAGCAGCAGCAGCATCTCCTTCAGAGCTGCCCTTCAACGAGGAGAGACATGATTAGAGAGGTTAATAAAGCTTTAGACAGATGGGAGTTCAGGGCGCCCATTCAGACTAGATGAGGAGGAAGGACGGCTGATATCATCCTCTTCTTCAAGCCATCCTCTCCCCGTTATCTGCTCCATCTTATGAAACAACATTATAAATCAGAAAACGTCTTTTCTCTCTTTCCTGGACGTCTCAGACTTCCTCTGTTGGATGAAGTCGTTCTCCTTAAAAAGTCTTAAAAGGCATTGAATTCCTCAAAATAAAACTAAGGCCTTAATTGGTATTAAAATGTCTTAAATCAGTCTTTCATAGGTCTTATTTTTTAAAACATCATAAATAGGATTATTTTTATTACGATTTATTTTTGTAATCTAAATAAAACATTAAAATTGAAAAAATAATTTTTAATTAAAGAAAACAACGGCTCGCCATTATTGCTTCCGTCCCGATAGTGGAACCAATAAACGTGTAATGTAACCAAAATTGTCTCCAGCCAAGAGTTTTCTCCATGGCTTAAACCAGGGAACATACATGAGGCTCAGTGGATTTATGCAAGAAGTCATTCAAGCTCAGAACAATGGGAATTAAGGCAGTGGAGTCGCATGCGAAGCACGAAACACAAAGCGTCAAAATGGAGTTACAGAGAAACAGCCGGTATTTCTCAGTTTAGTTCCACCCTTGTCTCTGCAACGCCTCCACTTATCACCAAATCAAACATACTAAGAAAACCATACAAAGAAAAATAGCTGCAAAAAAGACTTAGCACTGGTTATGTTGTGGCTTTAAAACTGATTTGTTTTGTTCCCTGCTAAAACAAAGTTTGTGAATTCAGTTAAATAATTGTTCAAATATATCTGTCATTTGTGTGTTTTTAGCTTTCTTCCCGTTTCAAAATATGAAACATTAGTGCAGTGGTTTATGTTATAATAAACCTTTGGGTTAAGTTGTCGCAAGCAGGTTTTTCTTGTTTCTTGTGAATTTGGTCTTAAATTTTTATGTCAAGTGGCATTAAAAAGTCTTGAATTTAACTTGCCTTATGCTGTAGGAACCCTGTTGGTTCAAATCTGCTGAACACAGTTAAACTCCTCCACTGATTGATTGATTGATTGATTGATTGATTGTCTTTGCTAATCTCACTGTGGAGAAATGTACTTCTTAGATCAGCTCATATAGTCAAAGGAGGAGAAAAAGAAGAAGGTGCCAAAGGAAGAAAAATGTATTTGGGAGTATGTACAATATGTAGTGCATCCACATATGAAAGCTTTGTTTTTCATTATACATGGTTATTGCACAGGGTGTTTACATGGGTATTTATATAGATGGATATCTATACATATAGTTATTGCACAGGGTATCATATAGTAATAGCTCATTCTCCATTGCAGCAGTTATTGCGGTTGTAGTGTCTCATTGTAGAGTCTGGTTGCAGCAGGGATGAATGACCTCCAGTCCTTAATACAATCAGGCTGTAAAAGTCTTTGACTAAAGGAGCTGCTCAGCTCCTCTACAGTCTGCTGCAGAGGATGGAAGGTGGCGTCCATTATGGATGGAAGCTTGGACAGCAGCCTCCTCTCAGCCACTGAGTCCAGAGTGCAGCCTAGGACATAAACGGGCTTTCTAACCAGTTTAGTCTAAACTGGTGTCTTTGCATCAGATCCCATTGGGACTGTTTGAGTGGCTGAAGTAGCACTGACCATGTCCAGCCTCCTCCTCCTCCTCCTCCTCCTCTGGTATTTAAAAGTCCTGCTTGTTCCCATTTCCATTTTGTGTTACTGTCAGATGTCATCTGCTCTTATTTCTGTGAGCTATTAGTGTGAAGCTAAAAAAATAAAAGCTT
Source organism: Cyprinodon diabolis (assembly GCA_030533445.1). Classification (NCBI taxonomy): domain Eukaryota; kingdom Metazoa; phylum Chordata; class Actinopteri; order Cyprinodontiformes; family Cyprinodontidae; genus Cyprinodon; species Cyprinodon diabolis. The sequence continues at coordinate 44,339,077 of CM060072.1, read as the reverse complement.
CAGGCTCCTTTTATTTTAATCTGAACTTCATTTTTGTTTCAGAAGGCGAATGTAGAGGTTTGGTTTCAGAGTGGACTGGTTCGGACGGCCTCCCATCCTGGTCCTTCAGTAGCGCTAAGCTGAAGCCTTTAGAGAGACGATCACTAGATGCAAACTCGTTGGACGCATTCATTCTTAGCGTCTGAGCTGAACACAGGTCCTTTAAAACAGTTTGAGATTCATTTCATCCCTTTGTTTTGATCGTAATGTCATTAAAACATGAAGGCAGTACGAACCAGTCTGCTCTGGATCATTTGCATCTTCTGTGGTTTGAAACCTTTATAAAAACATTGATAAAATCTAGAAAAGGGTTTTTTAGTTTCACTGTAGTTTTAAAATGATGCCAGGAGTCGTCGTTACACCTTTGATCATATGTCAGACGTGCTTTCAGGCCCTCAGAGAGGCACAAGCAGGACAGATGCATCAACTTTACAATAATTTAAGGTCAATATATAGGCTATCTCAGAAACTGTGATATAATTTTTAATAATCCAGGATTTTGACCAATCAGGGCGCCGATGATTTCACCAAACAGAAAGAGCTGAAGAGTCAAAGTAGAAGAAGAAATGGTGGCATCAGAGAGAGAGAGCAGAGCCTGTCCTGACAGGGAGCCGTCCTGTGACATGATGGGATTTATTCATTGATTCATTTTGTTTCCTTTCTCTGGGGGGCTGCAATGATAGTGAGAAGGAATTAACTCTATCGCTGCATTGTTGGACCAGAATGTTCACACTTTGGACAAAGAAGATAGGTGGTTTGAGAGGGGCGTGAAGGAAGCCATTTATGTTAAGAAAGAAAAACCAACCTTAAACAGAGGGTTGATCACTTCCTGCTATCATCGCAGACATCGCCTGTTCAGCCAGGCTAACAATTCCCTTTAACGACCCCCCTTTCAGAGACATAGACAGGTAGAAGGAGACAGGTCTCTGCTTCTGTCTCCTTCTCTGCTTCTGTCTCCTTGAACCCCAGTCGGCCTCGGCAGATGGCCGCTCACACTGAGCCTGGTTCTGCTGGAGGTTTCTTCCTGTTAAAAGGGAGTTTTTCCTCTCCACTGTCGATACAAGCATGCTTAGTGTGAGGGATTGTATTTGAGTCAATGACTCGATGCAATCAACTGGTTTTCCTTGGATAGAAAACTTTGTATCAATTTGACTGTATGATCTGGTTGAACTGTAAAGTGCCTTGAGATGACATGTGTTGTGAATTTGGCGCTATATAAATAAACTGAATTGAAATTGAATTGTATGGGGCATTGCAGGCTAACAAAGAAGCCAAATGACCCCCATTCCAAAGGGGGGGACCCGTTCATCCGTTTCTATTTTTCTAAACTAAAACCAGGCTTTTTTGGGCTGCTGGATAAAACCTGGAACTCAACGCTATTTCTGACATTTTGAATTGAAAAAGCTTCCTGGATGGAAGAGAAACGTCTTCAAACTTGGAAACAAAGTCCAGTGGATTGATTTAAACTTTTTCTGTTGTTAATGATCACTGTGGGGAAACAGAACAACGAGCTAAAGACTAGAGCAGAGGAAGCTCCCTGGCAGGAGTGAGAGAGAAGCCTTTTCAGGGTTCTTGGTGATGTCAGAAAAGTGCTGTAATAATGGGAACCCCCCCTCTCTATCACCGACTCCCCCCCCAGGTTAGGAAGATTCATTAACAGCCGGACTGTCAGTCGAACCGACCGATGGTCAGAGGATTATTGTTCTTTTCCTCCCCAATAAAGTCTAGCACTGCTGCGATGCAGAGCTGCCTAACTGCAGCTGCAGGTGAACCAGAGCATCTGGGTCAGTCTGATAGTTTGCATTTTCAGGCAGATATGAGAGAAGAAGGAGTGAGCTTAATTAGCAGGGAGACAAAAGAGAAAGGTGATATAAGTAACGCATGGAATAAGAAAACAAACTCCCAGAGCGGAAAGATCAGATAGCAGCGGTTTCATCTTTCAGTGTTCATGCCAGACGCATCTTTTTCTAACGGTGACGCTGAAGCTCCGCCTCCCACTGCTACCTTCAGGCTCCTCTTTGTTTGTCTGACATTACAGCTTTACTCTCAGCCGTTCGTCAGAAGGTACCGCGTCCGTCTCCATGTGGACCAGACCTTAGAACGATGGGGAACCTTTTTTAGAGCTTCGAGTAGTTTGGCTAAATCATTTTAGTGATTTGTGAACAAAAACTTTCAGTCTTGCATGTTTGTCTCTTTGGACATGAAGGTTAATCAGGAAACAGTAAAAAGTCAGTGCGTGAAAGTGAAAGAGAAAAGTAGCCATGGACAGAAAGATGAGGAGGCAGAGACCGGGTTAAATTAGCATTTATTTTTATATATTTCTGAAATGTTATCAGAGGAGTTTTATAGAGTTAGCTGAATGATTTTTACAAAGGTTTGCACAGACAACTTTCCTCGGTCTACTTTAGTTTTTTATTTAGTTTGAATTGAAATGAGACAAAATATCAACTGATGAATTGGATTGGATCATTCGCTAGGCGCTGATCCCAGCAGGTTTGCAGAAACGGAAATGGAGTAATGGAGTCGCTGTGGAGGAAGCATTAAGCCTTCAGGGCGGCACCACCCTTCCTTTTGTCCTCACAGAGGCTGAAGCGTCTGAAAGACACGAGCAGGTGGGGTGGTTTACTGCTCCTTCCTCAGAAACAGAGAAGGAAACTGACATTTCTCTACATGGACTGAATTACTAAGTAGGAGCCGTTCACATTTTCCCCACTTTCCTTGATGGGCCCCTGGCTGGTCCTTGGCTGGTCCCTGGCTGGTCCTTGGCTGGTCCTTGGCTGGCCCTTGGCTGGTCCTTGGCTGGCCCTTGGCTGGTCCTTGGCTGGTCCTTGGCTGGCCCTTGGCTGGTCCTTGGCTGGTCCTTGGCTGGCCCTTGGCTGGTCCTTGGTTGGTCCTTGGTTGGTCCTTGGCTGGTCCTTGGCTGGTTCATGGCTGGCCCTTTTTAAACATCAATCTTTGTACTAAAATATTCTTTCTGACGTTTAGATCTAAAGAGAAGCGCCATCTCCTGGTCAGACCCTGTAATTCAGTGAAAGAGTGGAGTCAGAGTAAAACAAGGAAAGGCCAGGAGAAGCCAGCGGCTGGAAGTTGCTGGGAAGTGGGCTGCCATTCGGCTGGCATTTGACTGAATCTACTGATAGTAGCAGCATTCAAAATGGCCGGTAACAGTCAGTTAAACCACTTATGAACCAAGTTCCAGACAGAGCGCCTCAGTCGGCCTCCGGCTTCATGATGGAAACCCAAACGTGGCCTTTCTCTCAATGACTCCTGTCTCTGACCATCGATCCAGCCTGAGATCAGTTCTGCTGGAGCTTCCTCACTGCTATAAAGTCATTGGTCCACCGAGAGCAGGAGGCATGAAACCAGTTCTTAGATATAAACTGGTTTCCACCGTCCGGTGGAGGTAACCATGGCGACCATGGGTTCCGCTCTTCCCACCAGCTGTAGGACGGACCTCTGAAACATGGAGAAGCTTTTATCTGCAAACAGGCCAGTGCTGACATTAAAGCAGCCTTTTATCAGTAGGGTTACATCTACTGCCCCCCCCCACGCCCTCCTCTTCCTCCTCGCCCTTTTCCCCTTTCTTCATCTTATCGCCCAGTCCGCCCCGCTCCTTAATCTTCTTCATGTCCGGAGGGCTTCAGCTCTAACATCTCATCAGCATCAGAGTCTGGGGTCAGCTGAAGGCTAGTTTATATGTCTGTTATTTTTCTGTTTCTAGTCTTTCTTTTTGTTTCTTTTTGCTCTCTCTCAGTCTGAACCCCCACACCCCCCACCCCACCCCCGGTTGACATGTAATTAGAAGCACTTAATTATTCTGCTGTCACACATCTCCGCCCTGCAGAAAGCTCGGCTGGTGTCATTATCTCTAATAATGACTCGGAGGTGATGCGGCGCCATGCGGCCTCCTCATCCTTCTCCAAACACTGGAATCTAATTGGTGTTTATTAAAAGTATCTCCTGCATCGCTGTCCCCCCCCCCCCAACTGCAGCTCCTCTTACAGATAGCCGTGATGTTTTAATGTGCTGCTAATATGCAGAGCTGTTATCCTCATTCCATCCAGTGATGTCATCGTAGGATTCATGGCAGCCGCCCTCAGAGAGAACATGCTGGCTGTCATTAAAACACAGTGTGAAAACAGTGCTGCTAGTGTTCTTCATTACACCATCTTTAATGTTGTTTTCTCCTGTGACACGCAGATGTTTTCTGAAGCCAATTGGTCGCAGTCGTCACTCATCATAGTAACGGGGGGTGATGTTCCTCTGACCTTCACTCAAACATCAGAGGAAGGAAATGTTGAGGAAAGCCAGTGGATTTCCTTGGAGGTTCCTTCCAGAACAGCGGAGAGGAACCTGCTGTTTTACGTGAACAATCCTCTGAACATGTCTTGAAATTCATGTTTAATCATTTTTATGAGGAGAAAAACATTTTATTCGAGCTTATTCATGTGGATGTAGAGTTAGCATCATTGGTCAGTTAGCCATGGTTGGTGTACCATCATATAATGGCAGGCAGACTGACACTAATGCATAATGATAGCATGGCAGGCTAATGTTAGCATGATAAGATGTGCTAATGCTAGGATGGTAATAGCAAGGTGGGCTAATGTTAGTATGGTATGGGGGCCTAATGCTAGCATTTTGCTAGCAAGGTGTGCTAATGTTACCATGGTTTGGTGGGCTAATGTTAGCATGATAAGATGGGGCAATGCTAGGATGGTAAAAGCAATGTTGGCTAATGTTTGCATTGTAAGCTGGCCTAATGCTAGCATGTTGCTAGCAAGGCAGGCTAATGTTACCATGGTTTGATGGGCTAATGTTAGCATGATAAGATGGGGCAATGCAAGATGGTAATAGCAAGGTGGGCTAATGTTAGCATGGTAAGGTGGGCTAATGCTAGAATGGTAATATAAATGTGGGCTAATGTTAGCATTGTAAGGTGGCTTAATGCTAGCATCTTGCTAGCAAGGCATGCTAATGTTACCATGGTAAGGTGGGCTTCTGTTAGCATGATAAGATGGGGCAATGCTAGCATGATCATAGCAAGGTGGGCTAATGTTAATATCCTCCCAGGATGATGGGGGAGTGTTGGCCTAGTGGTTAGAGCAGAGCGCTGTGCTCTGTGAAGGTTGCCAGTACCCGGTTTGATCCCCACTGCCTTTACTCTGGCTCCCTGAGCAAGACCCTTCACCCCATTCTGCTCCCCGGGCACCGCACAATGGCAGCCCACTGCTCCCCAAGGAGTTGGGTTAAATGCAGAGAGGGAATTTCTCCAATGTGAAATCAATAAAGTTCCATATTTATTATTTTTATTATTACCAGGAGTGCCCATGTGGGTTTTTCCTGTTTGAACTCTGACCTCACGTCACACAACTGATTAACCATCAGGTTTTAACTGAAGCCCAACACAAAGGTTTTACTCAAAGAAGTCAGATTTCCAGTTTATTTAAGCATCTGGTTAATGTTCCTGAATGGAGGGAAGTCAAAGGTAGAAAGTCAGCAGCTGGGTGTGGAGAGCAGCAGGACGTCCAGATGTTTTCCATCCCCTTGTTCTTTCACCTGAAGGAAGATGTTGACCGTCTTTATGGTGGACTGCTGGGGTGGTGTTTTCTACTGGTTGAACTGGGATGTGTCAGACTGTCAGAGCAGCTCATTGTTCGTCAGAGTCTGAGTCGTAGCCGTACCGAGCTCCAGGTCAGGCTGCAGCACACAGTGAGGGAGGCATGAGCCATTATACGGCTCTGGTCGACAGCTGGAGCGGATAAATAATTGAACACCTTCTCTCTGACGGCTACCTCTGAGACCAACAGGTCCTCCGTTCAGAACAGGTGGGCGTTCCTCGGTGAAGAACAGGCCGAGGCTGCAGGCTGCGCTGGTCAGAAGCTGAGCTTCACAGGAAAATGAAGCAGGGAGCGTAAGATTTGAGAATCTTCTGACTCATCAGCTACTGTTCATTTACAAACCGCCATTGCTCCTACAAGTGTGGTTTAGGTGGGGCTGATTCATTCACTGTCTTTCATCATTGTGGCTTTGTTCACTCTACAGTAATAAATCCTCTCAGCAGGCGTTGAGATTCTCTGCAGAGGTCCAGCTGTGTGCAAACAACCATTGTTCACCATCAGAACCACTTCCTGTCTGTGTTCTGATTGTGCGCTCCAGAACAATGGCGCTGCTTTAGGAGGGAACAGGAAGGTGCTGTGATGGTATGCAGTTCGCCGCCTCCTCCTAAGAATGTCATGGCCGGCGCTGCCAAGGCTCCTAAAGCCAGAGGCCCCAGAGAAGCAGCCGCTGCTGCTACAGTGGGGGGAAAGTACAGCAGAGTCCTGCTAATCTCCTCTGCTTATGTGTTTGAAGAGGTGGAAACCTCTCAGCGGAATGCTAAACAGGATCTATCAGGATTAATTCTGAGTTTCAGGCAGCAAAGCTTATTGCTGACAGAGTTTCACAACCGGGATTTTAAAAATGCTCGCCACGCGCTCCGCCATGCGACGCGTATGTCAGAGCGGGCCGTTTGTTCCTCCCTTACAGACAGAAAGCCTTTCAGCCGAGCATCGTCATCGATGTTTGCAGCCTTCATTAGTGACCGGTCATTATGTTCAGTGATTTCCTGAGGCCAGCCATCCGTTAGAGCCCATTAACCCGCAGCATTAGGAGTAATTAGGCAAAGCGTCGCTTTCTGTGCTGATATTTTCACACACAACGTTTATCCACACAAGTTATTTTTATTACGGCTCCATATTTAGGGGCCAGCTCAACTCTTGATGCTCAATTTGTGTTTCTTCTCCAAGAAAGTTGAATTTCTGGAGCCAAGCGTGAAAATGAACGGGAGGAAGTGATGACAAAGTAGAGTCGTGTGCCAGTGGATGCAGACCCCACAGCCTCATCAGAGCTCCTCATCATTCTGTCACATTACATGAAAATCCTCATTCTGCAGCCAACATGCTTTCTGACCCCCCCGCAGTAATGTTCCCCCCTCCCCACATGGCCGCAGGGCTGATGCTGCTTCTCTGGATGAAAACACTTTCATCATGATGGCAGATCCATAAACCCCCCCGCCCGCCCGCCTGCCTGAGGGAGGGTGGAAAGAAAAGCCTCGTCTGATTGGTATTCGCCCCCCAGAACCCCCACCCCCCCACATGTTCCTCCCTAAACGGGGAACAGGATGAGGAACGCCGCTCTCCGTCTCATTTCCTCTCCTGACACCACCTGTCAGACGTCACTCGGCGAACGATCAGAACATCAGAACCTTGTTGCTCATCAGTCTCCTGCTGCACCCCCACAGTAAAAATAGAACCGCGCTGTCTGGATGCCCCCCCATCCCATCTCCCTTACCTTCATCACTGCAGAGGGGATGACAGAACCAGGCCTGACCCGTCACTCAGGTAACAGAACCAACCAGAAGCGTCATTAGCAACGTCTGCTGACGTCTTTTATTCAAAGCTGCAGATGTTGATGAAGGCAGGAAGGATCTGCTGTAGAGGTCTGACCCCAGCGGTCATAGAAAAGCCTCTGACTGATGAAGAGGAGGCTCAGGGCTGGCCATAATGTTCTTCATCTTATGAAGGACTTTCCAGAGCAGAACCGGGGTCAGGGCTTCTTTCCCTAGGAGGGAACTGATGGACATTCAGAGGTGAAGGACATGGCAGCAGATCAGCAGAACGACTGGATGATCATTTAGGTTCTGGAGCTGAACCACACAGCAAACGCTCTCCCTCATCTTCCCTCTGTGCCTGCATCTTTTCCTCCACCGTTCAGCCAATCATTCTTGTCTGGTTCCGATGTGCTCAGTGCCACCTGACTGACCTACGGTGGCCCAGAGGAGTCCCTTCACAAAGGAAGTCACACAACCTGCAACAGATCTGCTGCTCACCTTAAGGATCCAAAGATCGTACTCAGCAGCGTTACTTGCTGTAATGAGTGGTCTGATATAAATAAAGGGATCAATCAAATATCAGCATATTTAATCAATCGTAACTCGTTGGATATCAGATATTTCACGGATTTGTGCTAAAAAATACGGCTCTGATAACGTGGTTCAGTGTATTTTAAGATTTTACGGCCCTGTCACACCTTAACGATTTAGCCTGACGTCCCAGGCTAAACGCTGGCATACGCTGAACTCTCTATGGATTTTTTCTATATTGGGCATAAACATAGAGTATTCATAATGAGTCCAGAACTTCTGTCCAACGACAGCCTAACTTCTACATAACGCACGGCAGCGTAATGCCCATGAAGTGATGCACAGTGTCCTGAGGGGGGCAGCGATGCGCCCGGCCTGCAGAAATAGATTTCTTTTTCTTTCTTTATTAACCTAGCTGCTGTTTACCACCGCCCAAAAAAACCAAAAGAATAAAAATAAAGAAAGAAGGTTTCTGGTGGCAGCAGATTGAGCGTCATGTCTGCTAGGAAGTGTGTTGGTGGTGGGCGTGAACGCAGGGAGGATCCATCACTCTCACCTTCTGGCTCACCCTATGGTGGGGATGAAGTCTGGAGGAGAACTGACGGTTTCCTCCTGTGAACCCCCTTTATACCAAAACGCTGCCAATACGCCATTATACAGTAGCTGGAAGTTAGAAACACGTTCAGCGCTCGTCTGGAACACGTTAGATACCTTGATATGCTTGGAGAGAAGTTCTGGATAAGTTACGCAGAAGTTACTCAGAGGTTTAGGATCAGCTAGACGCCACGACTGATGAGGAACTGACACTGAACGGATGTCAACCATCAGATAACTGACCTGGAACTGATGGCCCACGGATGGCAGACGCTGGCGTACGTACTTGCCGTATGTCGATATGTTTCAGTGTGTTTCATCGTACCCATAACTTATCCAACGTATGTCAGTGTTTTTGCCAGATTTTTCGTATGTCGGGCATCTCTGGTCTAAATCGTCAAGGTGTGACAGCAGCTTTATTATACGGTGTTTATATTTTGCAGAACGCAGCCAAGACAAGTTTTTTTTACCTGAGACTTCTGGGCCACCATAAAAACCAGTTGATTGCATCGACTCATTGACTCTTCAGCAGTTTCTCACACTAAGCATGCTTGTAGCGACAGTGGAGAGGAAAATCAGGAAGAAACCTCCAGCAGAACTCCTTGATGATCATTTTAGTTCTGGATGCTGAACAGTATGCTCTCCATCCTCTTCCTCATCTTCCTTCTGTTTCTGCATGTCATTGGATTCTAGCTTCTTTAGTGTTTATATTGAATGATGACTGAGAAGGTTGTTTATCTTGTTATCAGTTTCTGATAGATAGATTACTTAAACAGAAAAGACTAAAGAAATAAAGCTCTAAAAAGGCCCATGTAGAAGTTTCTCCATGCAGTCATGCAATGAGGAGTTGCCTTTATCGGGTTCTGCTCTTTTTTTCTCCTCAGCAGCTCTACCTGTGTTTGCAAACTAACAAAGAGCTCCACCCTGAACACCACAAGCAGTAAAAGGGGCGGAGCCTCTGCGCCCAGCATGGAGCTGAGCCCAAACCTCCAACAATGAACCAGTGGTCCAGTCAAAGTCCAGACCTAAACCTAATAGAGAAGGAGTGGCAGGAGTGGAGGGATTTTCTCCAAACACCTCCTTCCATTATTTCCTGAGAGGCATGAGCCAAATAAAGCATTTTTCTTCACCTCTATGCTTCACCTTCCAGTGCAGCACACGCTGACTGGTGTGGCTGTCATCTGACAGCATGTAAAACTCCGGGAGCCGTTAGCTTTAGCATTAGCAGGGCTTGTTCTCCGTTCTACCTTCCTCCTTCTTTTCACAGGATTACAAGCAGGTATCTGCTCAGCGGGGTGTAAATCTGCAGAAATGACAGGTTATAAAAACACCTGCAACATTTAGTCAAATACAGAATCCTGCTCTGAAGGCCACTTTTTTAGATTTCTTCTTATTTCATGAGAAAGAAGGAGCAGAAAACGAGAGAGATGTCGGAGGAAAGCAAAGTGAGGCAAAGCCAGATAGTTGGAGGCTTTGTTTAAGCCAGAGGTGGAGGGGGGGGCAGAGAGATAGGCCCGATACCCCGCTGGGGATTTGTCTGTTTAATCGAGTCGCCGAGGATTAGAACCGGATTATGGAGGAATTGTGACACAGCAGCAAATTAGCCTGGTAGCTTTAATCTGTGGAGCGGCCGAAGCCTCAACACTTGACCAGAAAGCAGGACATGGTGCTGTGATGCACCAGTCATTTTATTCATGGTGGATATTCTCTGCTAGATGGGAAAGAAAAGACACAAACGGATCTATTTTTATCTGGTTCACAGTGGTGATAAAACCCTACGATTGTCTGAAACAGCATTTTCAAACAATACTGAGCAGAATAATCCAAAAAGGTCGGATCAGACTGAAAACCAGAGGGGCTCTAACTCGGTATTTTAAGGTCTCCTCTCCTCCTCTGAGCTGAGCTGGAAATGTGTCTGACAGCAGGAGCCGCCATCCAGGCGGGCCCAGAACTGAAGGCAGCAGTTTCAGCCTGATGAAACCCGATCCATGCAGGTAGGCCAGCCGCTCATGGAGGCAGAAGCAGCCCTGTGAGGGAGGCCTTTATACCCGCTGATTAGCAAAATTATCTGAAATGAAACAAAACTAAAGAGGCTATTCTTTTAAAAGTTAGGAGTAGAAAGTAAAAATAATGACTCTAGTAAAGTATAGATATCTAATATTTCTACTCCTTTGAGGCCTCTGCCTGCATCAATGCTGAGATGTTAGAAACAGTCGGAACCAAACCCACAGCAGACATGGATTCAGCTTCTTTATTCGAGGTCTGAATATAGAAAAGCTGCTTTAAACCTACAGCATCAGAAACATGACTAACGCTTGGTCGAAGCGTCTCTGGATTCACATTCAAGGTTAAGGGTTCAGGGTCAGCAACGGAGCATTCCAGTGAGAAGAACGCGCTGAGAATCAAATACCAGATCAGTGATGCTAAATACGGATCCCACAGGAACCAAATGTTTGTGAGACTTGTCTCCCAGTGGAGTTGGAGGGATGATGCTAGCGTGAGACACGGTGATAAGAGCAGGAGCTGCTGATCCAAATCAGAACAGAAATCAGACCTTGGTCTGCTCAGATTCAGGGTCTTCCTCAGATAACTTGTTTACCCAACATTTAAAAAGAGTGATTAGTGTTGCCCTGGGGACGCACTAGGCAGATCAAGTGTGAGCGACTCACCATGACCACCACCCAGTCCAACAGGGACGGAGGAAGGAAGGGGACGGAGTGAGGACAGGGAAGTTTTCCTGTCCTTGAGTCCACAGGAGTTCAGTGGAAGGTAGAGCATCTTGCATAATGCATGCTGGTTGTTATTTTCATCACATGCTGCTGCCAGGCGTCATTGTCCTTTATGCTCGGTCTGCAGAAACTGTTTCTGGTTCGTCCCACTTACACGCTTCCTGTGCTGGTCTCACCGTGCTTAATGCTGTTGGGACATGGAAATGGGTTCGGTGGTCCCAGTGGGCTCCATTAACAGGCCCCATCTCCAGAGTGGTGAGGATCTATTTTTCTAAGGTGGCCCTCACTGTCGACTAAACTCGGGAGGACAGGAGCGGATAAGTGAGGGAAGCGCTTCAACACATGCATTATTTCACACTCCGAGTGACAGTCAGCAAACGAGAGCAAACACCAGAGTTTTTGGGGGGGGGGAATTTCCTGGTCCTTTTTGCTAAAAGTTAGCTTTAGGTGTAAGGTGGGAATAAGGTTCAGTTTAGGGTGATGTATGGACTGGTAATGGTTATGTGAAGGTTCATTTTTGGCCTTAAAAAATGACTGAAAACCAATGGAAGTCCTCGATACCTGCAGTCAGACGAGAATGTGAGTGTGTCAGTTAAAAAAGGGCCTTTTCAGGTTAGCATGGTGGAAACTTCCACCCTCTGTATTCATAGTTTAAATATCTGACCTCCAGGTAGGAACTGCAATCTAAGACCATGGCCTAATCCAGAAAACTGGCCCCTAGGCACCAACTCTGATCACTAACCCTCTGTTTGGGCGTTCCCGCAGAGGGTCCGCCACATTAAGGGCCATCCCAGACTACATAGTGCGTTGGACCAGTGGACAGTTCAGCCCTTAAATAGCAAGTCTGCATCGGCACAGGCTCACTGGTGTAACTACGACCTGATGGCAGAAACATGTTCCTCCAAATGGAGGTTCCCCCGGTTTGCTGCATCTTTATCACGCTGACAGAAAATCACAAGTTGGGAAGAAGAAAACATGTAAATGATTCTAAAATGTAGATCCTCTTTTACATAGTTATATCTGAGCGTATACATTTGTTTTAAAAAAAGGGGCAAATGTTTGATTTTAAGTCACCCTGCGCCACAGAGCTGCATGAGATGCATTGTGTTGCCATAGCAACGGCTGCTTTCCTTTTCCATTGGAGGGAAGAAGCGTCCCATTCTCTTTTATATCGCCTACTTTCAATCCAGGCGCCCTCCAAAGCTGCGACTGAGACTTCGGTAAAGGGTTAGTGGACAGGCAGCGGTTTGGGATTCAGCCCCAACGTCGGGGTAACATGGCTGTACCCGACTTCTAGATGGCTGCTCTTCGCATAAGAAGTAATTAAAGATCATTGTAACAAATAGCTCCAACCTTTTCATCAAAACAATGTTTAAAAAATAAAACGCTGACAGAATGTCTAGAGTGTACCTTTGTTTTGAAAATACAGGGTGATTTTCTAGCTGCTGGGCATTGCTGCCTGACGCACCTCCACCAGGGCCTTGAACAAGTGCGCCATGTACACCGCTTGAGCGGGTCATCAGCTGGAGACCACCAGTCATGGAGGTTTCACTCCTTTAACCCCAGGACATCTCTTGGTGGCAGAGCGATGAGGGGGATCTCTCCCTGCAACCACTTGCTGATGCCCTAGGTGTTGGACCACCAACCTCTATATCTCCTCCTTAGCCACAGCCAAACACACCCCTTCTCTGCCTGCTCTGCAAATTCCCTGATTGCTTTGTGACATCCAGATCTCAATTCTTGGTGCGCTTGCACGAATGGGCAGCTTCCTTGCCCTGCTCCAACGGGACAGTGAGCTCCACCAGGAGGACGGTCTTGGATGGAACCGACCACAAGATCAGGTCTGGCCACAGTGATGTCTCCACAATCTCGCTGGGAAACTGAACTTGTCTCCCCAGGCCGACAGTCATGGACTCCTCACCGCCATGTGAGTGGAGGCTTGATGGTAATGTGCGGTGGGCAGGTTTGGGGTTGTCCCCAGCTCTTGTGAAGAGGATGGGCAGCATCACTGGTGCGGGAGGTCTGACGTTAGCCTCCTGTCTGCACTCCTCTGCCAGAGGGGGTTACACCTTGCTAATCAAACTGAGATGGGTGGAACGTTCTTCAATCACAGATGTAGAAATGAAGGTCATTAGTTCTTAATTTTTTTTTATTAGTTGTGAGATTGTTCTGCCCACCGTTGTCACCACTGTGTAATGAAATTCCCAATGTTGCTTGTTATGCAGATTTGTCAGGTTCTATGTCAGGTTTCTTCTGCCAGTTTTACAGTAAAAACCTGAAAGGCTTAGAAGACTGAGAGGAAGAGAGAACTGAGATTAAAGACTGAAAAATCACTGAGCAGAGTTCTCTGTGTTACAGATTATTCCGGAAAGTCTGTGTTGGTCTCTGCAGATGTGTCTTTCTATATGTGTGTGTGTTTGCACGTTGCTTCCTGTCCTACTTCCTCTTTCCCCCCCGACATTCCACTTCCCTTCACAGCCGCCTGGCACTCCTAGATAAGGCCTTCCAGTACATTTCACCTTCCTGTTGATGCTCCCTTCTCCATCCAGCAGCAATTCCAGCCCACAGCGATCAATAAACTGATAAGCGTTGGCCACCAAAATAAATAAGGCCCCCATCTTAATACACTTTGTGTCAGAAAGCAGCTTTTCTTGGAGCTTCTGGAGGAAAGAAATATGAAATAGACAATTGAGCTGAAATTGGCACAGCAGGCCCCGGTGCGGCAAAGCTTCTAATAAACCTCCGTTAATGGAGCAGGGCTTATTAAAGCTGGAGCCACACCCATCCTCAGCGTTTTCACTCAGTTTTCTGGTTTGGATCTGGTTTGAGCCCGATCCAGAAACCATGGCCGGCCGTTCATTCAGACCCCAGAGCAGTTCGCTCTCTCCTGTCTCAGTGGAGCAGAAACAGGTAGGAAGACAGGATGTGATGCTGGCAGTGGTATCAATGCTGTATCTGGATACAACACTGAAGATAGTTCTTGTTGATTTAGATAAAAGTTTTTTTTATGCCTTTAGTAAGGTTTTATTTTTCTATCCCCATAGTATCGAAAGTGATAAAGTGGACTGAATATTTTCCTTGGTATCAATGTCAGGTTTGAACACTAGATGTTGTATCCTGAGCTATCTCTATAGTTATGCTGCTATTGGCTCAGACTGCTGGAGGACATAGGGACCCCTTTTTCATCATACTGCTTCATTCTATCTCTATTCTCCCACTCTGCAGAATCTGTTAGTTCAATCTATGTAAAGAATGTATTATTTTTAGCAGGTCTGGGATGCGGGTCGTGACCCCAGGTGAATTCTGTGAACCTCTGCTAGAGAACATCGTTGATCCAAAATGCTAAAGTGGGAGCAGCTGCTGAGTTTCTACTAAACATTTAATTTCATTTATCTTTTCTCTTTTGTTCTTCATAGAATTACAGTATCTGAATATATTTTATTGTATTTTCTAAAAGAAAAGACATTTTAAACCCGATAGGATGTTTCCTGGTCATGGAGCTGCGCTCGGCCCCAGCTCAGCACACCTGGATCAAATATCTGAATGACTTCCTGGTGGCTCCAGGTTCTTGGCTCCTGAGCATAGCATGGTGGCCCCTGAGGACCAGGCTTAAGACACCTGCTGCCAGTTGATGTTTCAAGCTCCAGTTTATTATTGAATGCGTCCATTTATTGCTGATTTATTTATTATTCTGATCCTGTAAACAGCTTCAGTCTGGTTCTGTTTCTTTGCTGCTTTAATCAGCAGAACGTAAACAGGATCCAGCGATCGGTCAGCAGCTCCGTCAGGATTTACGAGGTTTTATCAGCCTGAACACAAACATGTAGCAGTGAGGTTACAGCCTTTCTCATGTTCCCACAGTGGCTGGCTGTCTGAGTGTTTGGGTTACAGCTGACAGAACCTGGGCCCCATCTGGCAGAGCCTTCATGGTCCTACAGCCACGTCCTGCAGTGCTTTCTGCTGAACTTTACAGAAGATGATGAAACGTTTCAGATTCCTCCATTTCAGCAACTGGTCAGAAAATAAAACGTCGCAGAACTTCTCGTCTAGCAGAACCTGCTGGTCCTTCAGTCTTTGTTTGCTTTGGGTTTATAGTTTTAATGCAGAATTAAGGGTCAGGTCAGAGGAGGAGCCTCAGTTAGAAAATCTGCTACCACATGCTGCCTAATTCAATTCAATTCAGTTTATTTATATAGCGCCAAATTCACAACACATGTCATCTCAAGGCACTTTACAGTTCAACCAGATCATACAGTCAAATTGATACAAAGTTTTCTATCTAAGGAAAACCAGTTGATTGCATTGACTCATTGACTCAAATACAATCCCTCACACTAAGCATGCTTGTAGCGACAGTGGAGAGGAAAAACTCCCTTTTAACAGGAAGAAACCTCCAGCAGAACCAGGCTCAGTGTGAGCGGCCATCTGCTGAGGCCGACTGGGGTTCAAGGAGACAGAAGCAGAGATACAAGAAGCAGAGATACAAAAAGCAGCTGTAAAAGGCGGCCCCGTCCAGGAAACACACAGCCAGGCAGACGAGCTCCAAGGCAGCTCCCATGCCAGAGGATGAAGAGAGCACATCCACCCAGCCACGGCCAGAGAAACAGGACCACACTGGAAGACAGGCCGATCTCCAACATCTACAAACAAGGGTGTTGATGGAAGCAGCACAGCTGATGTTTCTTTCCTGGATGACGTCACAGCCAAACAGGAACAGACGAGGCAAAGCTACTCTGAGGAAAAGCAGAGAGAGCAGAAGGTTAGAGATTGAACAAACAGATTCTGCAGAATAGGAGAACAGAGAGAGAATGAAGCAGAATGATGAAATGGGGGTCCCTATGTCCTCCAAAAGTCTAAGCCTATAGCAGCATAACTATAGAGAGAGAGCTCAGGATAACCTGAGCCGCCCTAACTATAAGCTTTATCAAAAAGGAAAGTTTTAAGCCTAGTCTTAAAAGTAGACAGAGTGTCTGCCTCACGGACTAAAACTGGTAGTTGGTTCCACAGGAGAGGAGCCTGATAACTAAAAGATCTGCCTCCCATTCTACTTTTAGAAATTCTAGGAACCACTAGTAAACCTGCAGATTGAGAGCGAAGTGCTCTGTTAGGAACATAAGGAACAATCAGATCTCTGATATAAGATGGAGCTTGGCCATTTAAGGCTTTATATGTGAGAAGGAGGATTTTAAATTCAATTCTTGATTTAACAGGAAGCCAATGAAGAGAAGCCAGGATAGGAGAGATATGATCTCTCTTTCATTTTCATCAGAACTCTGGCTGCAGCATTTTGGATCAGCTGAAGGCTTTTAACTACAGTTTGTGGACTTCCTGATAGTAAAGAATTACAATAGTCCAGCCTTGAAGTAACAAATGCATGGACTAGTTTCTCAGCATCACCCCTGGACAGGAGATTTCTCATTTTTGCAATGTTCCTCAGATGAAAGAAGGAAATTCTAGAAACCTCTTTGATCTGGGATTTAAATGACAGGTCCTGATCAAAAACAACACCAAGATTTTTTACTTTATTATCTGAAATCAGTTTAATCCCATCCAAATGAAGTGACTGGCTAATCAGCTTCTTTTTCAGAGACTCTGGTCCAAAGACTATAACTTCTGTTTTGTCTGCATTCAGAAGCAGAAAGTTAAGAGTCATCCAGGTTTTTATGTCTTCAAGACATGCTTGTAATCTATGTAATGGGTTAGCTTCATCTGGATTTATAGACAGATATAGCTGGGTATCATCAGCATAACAGTGGAAATTAATCCCATGCTGTCTAATAACTCTACCAATTGGGAGCATGTATAAAGTAAAGAGAATTGGTCCTAGCACTGATCCCTGTGGTACTCCACAGGTAACCTTTGAGTGTGTTGAAGATCTATCATTAACATAAACAAACTGAATTCGATCAGATAGATAAGATTTAAACCAGTCTAGTGCTGTTCCTTTAATTCCAACAAATGGTACCGCACGATACCTAATAGTATACCTAATAGTACCGCACGGTACCTGATAGTACCGCACGGTACCTTATAGTACCGCACGGTACCTTATAGTACCGCACGGTACCTTATAGTAGCGCACGGTACCTTATAGTAACGCACGGTACCTAATAGTACCGCACGGTACCTTATAGTACCGCACGGTACATAATAGTAGCGCACGATACCTTATGGTACCGCACGGTACATAATAGTACTGCACGGTACTTAATAGTACCGCACGGTACATAATAGTAGAGCACGGTACCTTATGGTACCGCATGGTACATAATAGTACCGCACGGTACATAAACGTAGTGCACAGTACCTTATGGTACCGCACGGTACATAATAGTACCGCACGGTACATAATAGTAGCGCACGGTACATAATAGTAGCGCACGGTACCTTATGGTACCGCACGGTACACAACATTACTGCACGGTACCTTATAGTACCGCACGGTACCTTATAGTAACGCACGGTACTTTATAGTACCGCACGCAGTGTTGGGCACGTTACTTTGAAAAAGTAATTAGTTATAGTTACTAGTTACTTCTCCCAAAAAGTAACTGAGTTACTAACTGAGTTACTCCACAATAAAAGTAACTAGTTACTAGTAAAAGTAACTATTGCGTTACTTTTGCGTTTCTCGCCCCCGTAACCCTCACCACCCAGACCCCACCTTCTCCCCGTGTGTTTCCAAAGCCAGCTGAATAGTGCGGACGACAAAGACAAGAACCTGCAGAGAGTTTAGCATTTATTGCAACTCAACGTAAATGACATCAGGGGGGAACGCCATGTGAAGTTTTTTAACAGGGCATTCAGATCTGGTGAAATTAATAACTGGGGATGTCTAATTCTGAAATCCTGTGTGTTTGGGTTGTTATAGATACTGTAACATCTATCTATCTAGATCTATACTCTGTGTGTGACATAAAATATGGATCTCCATCCCTGCCACAAAGGCCATCAAATAATGTTTAAAATAAAAAATACAGTAGGTTGAAAAGGCAGAGTATCCATCCATCCATCCATCCAGATTTCTCCCTTTCTCCATATAGGCTATCATTTGATCGTTCACGCTCTCCATAGTTCCCCTGTGGCGCGAGCACAGGGCGACTGTTGCGCGCCTTTAGCGAGCATGCGCGTTTCCTGTCGCTTGCGCGGTGACTCGTGCCGCCTGCGCTGTGCGGAGATGCAGAGGAAACCGTATGTGGTGGGGAAACGCAGCTCGACGTAACACCGGTATTTCCATCTGGAAAACGCTGTTTTGCTGCTGGAGTCCTCCTCACTCTCCCTCTCTCTGTGTGTGCTGTACGTTAACACCCACCAGCTGAAACACCCACCTACCCAACTGACAGACGGAATCTCACTATACATCAGCCATTCTCATCCCCCCCTCTCTCATGACAAGGCGCGCACCTCTGGATGACCTAAAAAATAATCTTTAATATCTCTTAAACAAAAGTAGCACAAACAATGTTTTTTTCTGCACAAATCTGCACTAACGTTGCACTAACCATTCAGTCTATTTACAGAGTTTGTTGACGTGGGTGGGGTGTCAGCTTCACGCAGCTGCGCACCAGTCCTATCATGAAAAAAGGTTCATTGTGCGACCTGAGTAACGCGCAGTAACGGGGTGTCTGCAATGGTAACTGCGTTATAGTTACAGTCAAAGTAATTAGTTAGATTACTCGTTACTAAAACAAGGTAACGGTGTTAGTAACGCCGTTACTTTCAACGCCGTTAGTCCCATCACTGACCGCACGGTACAGCACGGTACCTTATAGTACCGCATGGTACATAATAGTACCGCACGGTACCTAATAGTAGCGCGCGGTACCTTATAGTACCGCGCAGTACTTAATAGTACCGCACGGTACTTAATAGTACCGCACAGTACTTAATAGTACCGCACAGTACTTAATAGTACCGCACGGTACCATTGAGAAGGCTGAGGCGACCCAGAGACTGATCAGGATGAGCTTGGAAGACTCCAATGTGGCCCCTGCGGGGTGGCCCCTGTTAGCCACTGTGGGGTGGCCCCTGTGGCTCATGTAGGGTGGCCCCTGTGGCCCATAGTGAGGTGGTCCCTCTGAGCCACTGTGGCGTGGCCCCTGTATCTCAGATGTAGATTCTTTTGGTGTCTCAGTCGTCCTGCTAATGTCGGCTTCATATCATCCATCCAGCGGCACCAATCAGGGGATAATTATTGCAATCTTTGCTGCAGCAACAACAATTATAGATAAATACAGGCTCCTGTCTGCTGGGATTATTCTGTATTGTAGTGAAGGATGCTAAGCGTAACCCCACCCCCTACAGACCCAACCGTCACTCTGACACCATAATTATATACCACAACTGCTATTATTACTCTGTTAGTCCGACATCATATTTATGCTACATTCCTTCACTTAAAGGGACCAACAGTTTTCCCAGTGAGACCCAGAGGAGTCCAGACTGGAGATTCATGGACTTTGAACAAAAATCAAACATCTCCGATCTGAAGAAAAGTTTTTCTTCAGTTTCTTTGTCTTTGACTTTTTAAGTTTTCAGAAACCCTTATTATAACCAATGTAGAACAGAGGGCTTGAACTCCCACATGGCGAGGGGTCCTTTCTGCATCCCTTCATCAGCGTGAGGGACCCCTGGTGTAGTGTAGTATTACCACCCATATCGTTTCTCCCAATATGCTGCAGTTTGTCAGAGCATCATCTCTAGCGAGAAGCGATTAGAGGCGTTTCTAAACTTCTTCAGGCACTAAGTCCGCCCAGTCGGTGGATAGAACCTGGTCCTCGCTGTTCCTCTATAGAACCAGCTAGGATCTGATTCTGACAACAAACCTTTTTGATACTGAAACCGTTTTCGTGGGAAACAGTCTAACACATACTAAGTCCCCATGAGGTTTAAATAAAGAACATTTATTCCTTATGCCTAAAAGACGCTCCAGGAAAAGCTGCTTCTTGTGGCCTTTTCCTTCCTAAGCTAATTACTCCTGGTGTTCTGCCAACAGAGAGTTGACCCGCAGCAAACTAGTCTTTTCCTCAGAGCTCAGATCTGGTATTTAGATCCGTCGCTCTGATGTCTCTGAAGACGTTCCTCTCTGATCGCCTGTCATAAACTCAAAAGGAGGCCACATCTGTCTCTCTTTCAAGCTCTGTACTCTGCAAATGTCTTCAAGTTAGATGTCTTTAGGACTTCTACTGGTTCCCAGTTTGCGTGTGAGATGGAGAACTGGCTAACTGCATGTTAGTGAGGCTGAGTGGGATGAAAGTCTGTCAATCACTTCCTGTCTCTGGTGTTCACTTTAAACTGACCAATTAGGATGTGCCGTAATCTGTTCAGTGGACAGACGTTACCGTGGAGGCCTGCGGCGTGTGTGTAATGGCATGACCAAATAGATAAGACATTACATAACCTGGTCCTTCCCAGCGTTGCCATGGAAACCTGAGTATATTGAAAGGCTATAAGATTCTGCTCTTTGGACCGTAACCTGCTGTGGATCAAAGAGAGCTATCAGTAGGAGTTCAGGGGAGGATGGCCATAGACGGGAGTCAGATGACCAGCTGATAGGTCAGCAGAGCTGGGCAGAGGTGGTGGTGAGGATGATGATGATGATGTTTGTGATGATGATGATCTTTGTGATGATGATGATGTTGATGATGTTTGTGTTGATGATGATGTTTGTGATGATGTTTGTGATTATGATATTTGTGATGATGATGATGATGATGATGATGTTTGTGATGTTTGTGATGATAATGATGTTTGTGATTATGTTTGTGATGATGATGATGATTATGTTTGTGATGATGATGATGATGATGATGTTGATGATTATGTTAATGATGTTTGTGGTGATGATGATGATGATGATGATGATGTTTGTGATGATGATGATGATGTTTGTGATGATGATGATGATGTTTGTGATGATGTTTGTGATGATGATAATGATGATGATGTTTGTGATGATGATGATGATGTTGATGATTATGTTAATGATGTTTGTGGTGATGATGATGATGATGATCATGATGTTTGTGATGATGATGATGATGTTTGTGATGATGTTTGTGATTATGTTCGTGATGATGATGATGATGTTTGTGATGATGATGATGTTTGTGATGATGTTTGTGATTATGTTCGTGATGATGATGATGATGTTTGTGATGATGATGATGTTTGTGATGATGTTTGTGATGATGATGATGATGTTTGTGATTATTTTCGTGATGATGATGATGATGTTTGTGATGATGTTTGTGAGGATGTTTGTGAGGATGTTTGTGAGGATGATGATGATGATGTTTGTGATGATGTTTGTGAGGATGTTTGTGATGATGATGATGATGATGATGTTTGTGATGATGATGATGATGTGTGTGATGATGATGATGTTTGTGATGATGTTTGTGATGATGTTTGTGATGATGATGATGTTTGTGATGATGATGATGATTGTGATGATGATGATGTTTGTGATGATGATGATGATTGTGATGATGATGATGATGATGTTTGTGATGATGATGATGATTGTGATGATGATGATGATGATGTTTGTGATTATGTTCGTGATGATGATGATGATGTTTGTGATGATGATGATGATGTTTGTGATGATGTTTGTGATGATGATGATGATGTTTGTGATGATGTTTGTGATTATGTTCGTGATGATGATGATGATGTTTGTGATGATGATGATGATGATGATGTTTGTGATGATGATGATGTTTGTGATTATGTTCGTGATGATGATGATGATGTTTGTGATGATGATGATGATGTTTGTGATGATGTTTGTGATTATGTTCGTGATGATGATGATGATGTTTGTGATGATGATGATGATGATGTTTGTGATGATGATGATGATGATGTTTGTGATGATGATGATGATGATGTTTGTGATGATGATGATGATGTTTGTGATGATGATGATGTTTGTGATGTTTGTGATGATGATGATGATGATGTTTGTGATGGTGATGATGTCTGTGATGATGATGATGTTTGTGATGATGATGATGATGTTTGTGATGATGATGATGATGTTTGTGATGATGTTTGTAGCTCTTGTATCAGATACCAACATCATCACACTGCAAAAAAATGTACATCCAAGTAAGTCCATTTTTCTTCCAATGTGAGACACTTGGTGAGACACCAATGGAATAAAACAATTAACATTTAAAATACGAAAAAACAACAGCAGGCTCTCATTATTAGTCAATCATAACTAATGATCTGCTCATTCCATTGGCAGATTATATTATTTTCCTACCCAAATTAAGGGTAAATTTGCTTATTTTAAGACATTTCTACTGATTTTCAGAACGTTTTTGTCTGATTTATGTATTTCTTGTCTACAAACACCCTCACTCAGGCATCATGTGGCCTTGCAGGTGTAACTGGCTGAATTAAAAACTTTTTTGAGTAAATAGGATAAATCGATCTATGAAATAAGAGAAATCAAAATTTTACGACCACACCCGTCTCTGTGTCCCTGGTATGTTGGCACCCTGGGCACAGAGCCCTATAGGTTATGGTAAAGAATCTGCTGAGAACCAATGAGGTAAAAACCTGATCTGAATAGGAATGAAATGAGGGAGGATTTCATACTGGTTTCCCTCTAGTGGACACCATAAATCGGGTCCACTCTACTGGTGAAAGTGATGATGTCATACTGGTTTCCACTTGGTGATGGTGCGGGCCTTATCTGATCTTCGTGATGCTGGCGTTCAGTGAAAGCTGCTCGGCCCCTCAGGTCGTATGCGGGTCTTTCTCAGCTTACAGCCCGTCAGCCTCCCTCTGATGGTGCTCCACCCTGATTGGTTGTTTTAACTGTTGGGTAAAAAGTCTCTGCCTGATTATCTAGCTGCTGAATTCAGATCCGATACCTTGACATCTCCAGTTAGCATCCTCACGCCGCCTGCTGCTCCGCTCCCCGTTATCGGCCTCTGAGTCAAAGCAAGACGAATGCCTGAGTCCTTATCTCTGATTGGAAGCGTTATCCACCCTCCTTCCTCCCCTTTCCAAGGGTGTACAAGACCCGGCTTTTAATTATACAGAGACCCACTTCCAACACAGAGAGTGGATTTTAAAAGGAGTGTCAAACATAATAAAACACTCAACATGAGACGAAGGCCAGAAATCCTAATAAGAGAGAACTGTCAGAAACTCTGCATAATCAAGGTCAGAGGAGGGAAAGTGTTTCTGGTCCTGGAGGAGCGTCTGAGGTGAACATCCGCGTACTGATGGGCTAAGTGCGCAAACATTAGCATCTGCTGGTGGCTGAGCAGAGCACCAAACCGCATCATTACGGACCTGAAAACTGCTTTCATCTCTCCAACATAAACCAGTTTTCCATCCGCATGCCTGTTCAGGAACGCTGCTCCTCAGCTCTCTGTCATCCAAGGATTATTTCTGTCCAAACAAACATCTGAGCCTCTGAGAGCTTTCGCTTTCTGAACCGCTTCCTTTCACCTCTGGCTCAGCAAAGAGCTCTGCTAGCATTAATGTTTGTGGTCTGGTCCTAATGTAGGCGGGATCAGAAACAAACACGTATCTGTAATGGAAGAGCCGCTATGAACAGCTGGTTTCATCAGCTGGTCGCAAACATAAAGTAGGAAATGCATCAGAGGGAAGTAAAGAAGCAGCACTAAGAAAACAACAGAATGTTCTTTAGGCAGGGTTTTAATAAAGACAGAAAGTGAAGCTATTAAATGCTGTATAGCCTCCAAATAAAGGAGATAAAGTTTAGGTGTAATATATTAGGATATCAGTAAAAATCACAGAATGATTTAGTCCCCCTCAGATCTTTCTTCTTAGCTCTGCTCTCTGAAGAGGTGCTGTGGTTCTGGGAGGTCTGCTTCTGGACATTTACCTCCCTAGATCTCCTGAAGTATGTCTGCTTCTGTCTCCTTGAGCCCCGAACCTGGTTCAGCTTGAGGTTTCTTCCTGTTCAAAGGGAGTTTTTCCTCTCCACTGTCGCTACAAGCATGCTTAGTGTGAGGGATTGCTGAAGAGTCAATGAGTCGATGCAATCAGCTGGTTTTCCTTAGATAGAAACTTTCAATCAATCTTACTGGTGAACTGTAAAGTGAGCTGATGTTAGCTTCAGAACTGTTAGGTTCAAAAATGTAGGTTTTGTAAAAGAAGAACTGAATTACACAGTAATGGATTTTCATACAACTTCTGCAGAAGGAGAGACAGTTGAACCCCAGACTCAAACTCACCGTCTCCCACCGGGCCTCCTCCGCAGAGCGTTTATTAACAGAACATGACACATGGTTACAAACAGAGTATTGTTCTGACAGAACGATTGATCAGTTCATAAAGACAGGATGCTCCATCAGAATGACAAGGAAGGATGGTCTCCTGACTGAATCATGAGACAGGAGTGGAGCATCTCATTTCTACAATGTTTCATATGAACACACATTACTTTAATAAGCATCATTTAATAAACCTAACAAGAACACTTTAAATAGAAGGGAGAGAGCAAACAAGAACCTCGTTCAGAAACTCTCTGCTTAGGAACTCTCTGCAGCTCTCCCTCCGCATCCGCTTTTTATTAGAAAGAAAACATGAAGTGGTTACAAGGTCAGCCAATAATAAAGCAGTAAACATCTTACACAGTCAAGATAGCTGAGGTGTTGCTGATCTTCCTCGTGACAACAAGACTTCTCAAAACGGTTTCTAACAGCACAAGTTACACCTTAGTTTAGCTGGTCATGCAAGCATGCAATGTTTGCAGCTTTTATGTGCACATTCTGTTCCCTTTGACCCCAGTGACCCTTTAGCGCTGTGCAGAGGCGAACAAACCTTACAGCTGAGATGACATGATGTGAATTGACGCTATAGAAATAAACTGAATTGAATTGAAACTATTCAGGATTATTCTCCCGATCATCTCCTGTGCATTAGCAGTTTAAAAGACACCACTTACAGCAGTCAAATGTATGTTTGGAACCATCATCCCTCCACTACCGTGCTTCAGTGTTGGTTTCAGGTTTTTTTTTTCCTCGGTTGTGGTTTTCATTTACTCATTGTAGTTCGGTTCATTTGCATGTAGCTTTGAGAAACTAGGCTGTTGGCCATGTTTCTTTTTAGACAGGAGGTTCTTTCTCCGTCTTCAGTCTATGTGGCGTCACAAGCTCTAACATCCAACCTGCTACCTGAGGCCCCAAATGAAAGCATTTCTAAGGATGTTCAGTGTAATATTCACTGTAGAATCCCGATGGTTTGATAATAACGCTGAGATCTCCCCTCCTTGGGGAGATCTCAGCGGGAACAGCTTCTCTCTGTCAGATTTGAATGAACAGGAGGAATGCTGCCTGCCATGATCTGTGTTTCCTAGATTGAAAGCTGAGTGTTTCTCTGATGCTCTGCTTGTTTTCCTCTACTTCGCTCATGTTGCAGTGATGAAGGGGGATGGTGGTTTTACCCTCGTCTCAATGCCGTTCCTGTCGTCTCCCAAGGTTTCAGATCAGAGTTGTTTTTCGCTGCCTTTCATGTTTCAGTTTCAGACTTTAGGATGAAAATATTTTATTCAGAATGAAGTGATTTCATATAGAAACGTTGTGGTTAAAGTTAAAGCCTTATTTAAGAAAGTTTACTACTCTGCAAAAATTTTAAATCTAAATAAGTAATTTTTTAAAATTAAAATAAGAGCATTTTTCTTGAATTGAGGAAGTCAGTGAGACACTTTGCCAATGGAACAAGAAAATGTACATTTAAAATAAGAAAAAGCAGCTGCATTGTCTTATTTCAAGGTCATCTTATCTAGACTTGGACTCAGCTTTATTTATGCCTTGGGATTTCTCCTTCAGGGAATTTCTGGTTCCAGTAGCTTATATAGTGTTCAAAGAGTTAAAGCAAGATGCCATTAAAGATGAAAATATGACAGACAATATAAAAAGAGCGCATATAGTACAAAAAAGCATAAAAAATTGTAATGTCCTGGAATATGTTTCCCTTAGATAGAAAACTATCTGCTCAGTAGAGAGATAAGGGAAGACTACACTGTAGCTGGTTTGGGTTATTGCACCTGTACTGCAGAGATAGACTGACCTTATAAATAAGTAAATATTACACAGGCTACATAGTAGTTGGCATGAGTTATTTCACAGTGAGAGAGAAGAATATTGTACATGAGTGACAATAGATAATGTTTTGTACAAGATGTACAAGGAGGACTGAGCCTGGTCCCTCTTCCCATCACCTCCTCCTTCCCCCCAGTGAGGAGCTGTACAGCTTGATGGCCTGAGGAGCAAAGGAGTTCAGCATTCTGTTGCTCCTGCGTTTGGGGAGCAGCAATCT
Source organism: Cyprinodon diabolis (assembly GCA_030533445.1). Classification (NCBI taxonomy): domain Eukaryota; kingdom Metazoa; phylum Chordata; class Actinopteri; order Cyprinodontiformes; family Cyprinodontidae; genus Cyprinodon; species Cyprinodon diabolis. Next base: position 44,312,497 of record CM060072.1, on the reverse strand, counting down.
CCCACTGATCAGGCTCCTCTGAGTGGTGAAGACAGTGTGCAGAGGGTGGCTGGCGTTGTCCATAATGTCCAGCAGTGTCCTTGTCTCTGCCACCGTCCCCAGAAGGTCCAGCTTCTAGCCAATCACAGAGTCGGCTGGCCTCACCAGTTGGTCCAGTCTGGAGGCGTCCTTCATGATGTGCTGCTCCCTCAGAACACCACGGTGTAGAAGAGGACATGGCAACCACAGACTGAACATCTCTAACAGCTAATTCAGGGCTCGATGTTAACCATTGCCTGATCTCCCAGGGTAAGTTGTTTTTATTGTTGGGAGAGTACAAATTTCATTGTATTTGTCCGCCGGGAAAGTGCAATGATTCCTAAAAAAAATTATTTATCACTCAAAATTACTTTAAAATCACCGACATTCGATGAAAACGACGCAGAAGCATTGCCGGCGCCATTTTTGTTGTTCTGTACACATTCTCGGGTGATTTGAAAAAGCCAGGTGATTTTCCGCAAAGGGGCGTGATTTTTGTCCACCTAGCGGTAATTTTGATGTAGTTACCAAAACGGCTGCATTTATTTTGTCAGGGAAAACTAATCCTGAATCAGTTAAAAGTCAGGGAATTCTGAAATGATGTCAGACTGTGGAAACCCTGTATAAAATAACTATGTATAATGATTCTCTAGAAAAGTCGCATTATATTAATAGTATTATCTTGTATAAACATACCGTGACTCTAAAATAAAAGTTATTCATTTGTGACATTGACTTTTGTCTTGTGATTTATCTTAAGTTTTCAACCTGTCAAGTTTTTTTTTTATTTTTAACATTACAATTTATATTTTTCCAAGCACACAAAAGTTTAAAGCAAAGTTTAGTTTGAAAAGAATGTGCAGGAAGGATTGAAAAGCATGTTAACACGGTAATGTAGGCTTGAGTTCATTATCTGACGCATGCAGATACACACCAGGAACCTGGAAACTTAAAAAATACTGAATTACAAAAAACATTTTAAAAACAGACATGTTTCATTGATATATATACAAAAATGAATATTAGGAACTATACTTATCAAACATTATACTGGGCAAGTAAAAATTGTTTCTGGGCAAATGAAATGTGAAAGTCACTTGCCCAAAGGGCAAGTGGTAAAAATCCTTAACGTCAACCCCTATAATTGATGATGTTGAAGGACCTCAGTCTCCTTGAGTAGAAACTAGGAGCTCCTGGAGAGGCTGCCGTCTCCTACATCGCCGGAGGTTTCCCTGTATTCATAGTTACTATAAGCCGCTACTTTTTACCCACGCTTTGAACCATGCTGCTATAAGGTTCGACTTTTCTGTGGATTTTTCAAATGTATCAAATTTAGACATTTTTAATATTTATTTGCTGCATTAAACCAATGAAGAGACTGAGCTCATCACCTGCAGAGCTGAAATAAAGAGCTGATGAAGCTCCATCTTTCAGCAGAAGCTCTTACTGCTGGGAGCTAACGAGCTAACAGGAGCTAGCATTCTTCATCCTCCCTACTCTAGAGGCTTTATGTAGAGCGCCCCCTACAGGTTTGGTGGGAGACAGTTCAGTAGATATCAGCAGCTTATAGCGCGGTGTGGCTTATATATCTACATTTCCCGGTTTATTTAGTGGGCGGGGTCTATAGTGAGGCGCCTCTATAGTCTGGAAAATACAGTAATTATCTTATTTTAAGAGTAGAAATACTCATTCTGTTGGGAAAGCATCTTATTTAGCTGCTCAAATTGAGGGTTAATACAGATAATTTAAGGAATGTTTACTTATTTCTAAATCCTTTTTGCAGTGTATATGTGGGAGAGGGAGACTCCAGCAGGGACATCCAGTTCATTGTACTCTGAAGGACGTCTAGTTTGCCATGTCATAGTTTGGTCATTTGAGTGAACTCCTCCTACAACTTTTGAATTAGAAACTTTAAATTGACTCTACATTGACCTTATGCATTGGGGATGAAAGGTTATCAAAGGAATTTTTCTTCATTAAAGAATGTGGACATCAGCTCGGTTTGTGGCGGTACCCAGAAAAGCCATCGCTGGCTCTCCCATCTTCCTGAAAGGATTCTTTAAGTGAGCTCCATCATGGAGCAGAACTCACTGCAGTGACCTTCTATAGTTCAGCTGAATTTGGTATGAATGTAAAAATGTCAGGAAACGATGAAGTCATTGGATGCTTTCAACTTCTATGGAAGTTCAGCTGAAAGCATCAGAGCCGTTATTTACGGCTGGTTTTTAGATGTGGGAGCAGCAGCCAGCGGACAGAGAAGTCACTTCCTGTCTGAGCTGGACTCCTGGACCTCGCTGCACCACTGTCTCCCAACACAAACCGGCTAATCTGGGACTGCGGCGCTATCAGGAAGCCCAGCTTTTTCCTGCCTGCCTGCCATCATCCAGACAATGCAGAGGAAGTTAGCAGGGCTGCATGAGTTGGAGGGCCATGCACACCTGATCCTCTGCTAATATTCTGCTTTAGGACAAACATACAGGGCAACCCAAAGAACAACAGGCTATTCAAATAATAAACAATCAGTGGGGATGTTATTTTAATTGGTTTGAGAATTAAATACTAGTCCCAGGACCACGTTGGTATCATAATAGGCTGTAAACCTGCAGCAGAAGATGTTTTGTTCCTTCTAGCTCCAACCAGAACAGGAAATCCCCCAATGTCCCCAAAGTGACGTTTATCCAGTCGGTCCGTAACTCTGAGCCCCGTGATGAATAACGGACACCCTGCATGTCTGATTCACAGTAGTGGATGAAGACCTCAGTAGTACTTCAGTAAAAGTATTCGTACTTATAGTCAAAACTCAAGTAAAAGTACTTAAGTACTCGCTTTTGAAAATACTTAAGTATTCAAAAATACTAATTAAATGTTCTGATATCAGGACATTTCTGTCTAATTTTTAGAGTAATTTTAAAGAACCTGTAACTTTCAGAAACCTTCTGCTGAATTGAAGCGTAGATCCACTTGGTATAGATTCTACACCATCCGGAAAGAACTTCTGCATGAAGCCACAAAAAAATAAGGACTGATATTTTAATATTATCTCCTTTTTTTTAAACAAACCAAAAAGAAAACAGGAGAGTCTTGAGTCTCCTCACACGTCACTATGTTAACTTTATGTACATTTTTATTTTTTTGTCATTGTCAAGACCTTTTGTCAAATTGTAGCGAATGGTAAATGTATTTTGTGTCTAACTGAAGGATTTCTGTCCTTATAAATGGGTCTAAACTTCTTCCAAAGATCTTTTTCAAACTATTTTTTTTAACCTTATTTATGCATATGTGAACATTTGATGTTTGTCATATAGAAGTAATCTCCTTTAACAGCTTAAAAATGTTAAACTTTTCATAGTGATGGTGTGATCAGGAGTCTGATGCATCTTTAATGCAGCGGCTGCCTCTCTGTGTTACAGTGATTTACAACATAAAACCAGAGTCTACGGTTTTATCTATTTTAATTTACTGCTGGATTGTTTTATTAAGAACACACAGACAGACATGGGGGTCAAAGGTCATGTTCTATTCAATAGCTCAGCTTAGGTCCATCAAACCTCTGAGCTGTTGTTCTTCTGACTCAGAGCTTCATCATCATCATCATCATCTACTAATGTTTAATCTTCACACTAATGTCTGCAGACTTCATGTCTGAATGCAGCTGTCATCATAAACTGATGGTGAATGAACGGCAGAGTATCTGGTCCTCTGGTCTCACAGGAAACGACCAAACTGATTTGTTCACTTTCTACGTGCTTCACTTTGGAAATATTTCGACTTTCCCTGCAAAAAACCTGGAATATCTTAATGCATTTCATCCAGTTGTTGCCAAAGCAAATACAATGGGTTCATTTCCTCATAATCCAAATTAGATTAGGGAGGCAGCTGAACTAACACAGTGTGAACATCCTAATGAAATTACAGGAGAATTGATCTAATTTGGATTGTTGACGTTTTAAAGAGAGATGGAAAGAAGCAGAGGTGTGAAAATACTGGAGTTCAGCTCTATTTATGGTAGAAGCGGACAGAATGGGGCAGGACCGCAATAAATTCATGTTTTTAATGCATTTTATTTCAGCCATAATGAGAACAATGTTTTCTGATCCGCGAGACAAAGGACAGGTCAACATTTTCTAAGCGTCCTGTTTAAAGAGGTTTGATTTGATGATCTTCTCCCTAAATGAAGAGTCGGATCTCACCGCTCCCTCCAACCATTTCAGGGTTTAATGAACACAACTTATCAAGAAATATTCAAACCGATTCAGATTCTTATTTTCAATTATGCAAACATAGTTTGCTTCAAGTTGACGTTTGCAGACAGGATGATAAACGTTTTAACGGCAGTGAAGGTGATTAATGCTCCAAAGGGAGACGTTCAGTGACAGCGGAGCAGCAGCTGCAGCTTTCAGCAGGATAACACACAGATTAGGTATTCAGGCCGCATCCTGAACACATCAGCCGCTGCCGAGAGTCCGGTATTAAAGATTCGTATCACAGGTGGATTTGAAGGCGTAGTGGAAGATATGAAGACGCTCACACGCCAACCTGTGACCTTCCTGGCCTCCATTCTGCCAATTAGGCAGCTGTTTGCCTGCAGGATGCTGCCGATGAGCGGCTGGTAGTTTAGCAGCTGGAGGACATGGCTGACATCTTCTCTTTCTGCAGTCGCTCCGCTGTTTCTCTGCTTTAATTATCCCACACACACACACACACACCCAGACTTATCAGATGAGGAGCTCTGGCTCGGTCTGCGGCTCTGACCCACTGTATGATGGCATGTGTTATCCTATCTCTGTGAGGACCAGAATAACATCAGAAGGCTCTGATTTTCTCCTCCTCTGGTTAAACTGGTTGTTTGGGAAGGTTTAAATTCTCCGTACTGCTGCTGCCGTGTCTGCTAATACTTGGAAAGGATAGATTAGAACATTTTATTCTCCTTTTTAGTTTCTGAGTGAGTTTAAAGCAGATTACTGCTCCGTGCTTTTTGTTGCTGTCCTCCCTGTTTTCTCTCATCTATTATTCATGACGTCTTTTAGTTGCATCTCTGTGTGAACGAGCTGCTAATGTTGCACTTCATTAATTATCGTTTTATTTCTTTACTACACTTTAATGCAAAGCCTGTTTTTCCAAACTTGGATCATAAAATCTGCACTGAAAAAAATCAATATCTAGAAGCCTCTTTTTTGTTTTGAAATAAGTGCATTTGTTCTTGAATTTAGGAGGTAAAGGAAACACTTTGCCAATAGAACAAGACGATTTACATTTAAAATAAGAAAACACAATTGCATTGTCTTATTTCAAGTGCATTTTATTAAAGTAAAACTACTCATTCCATTGCAATTCACCTCAGCTGCCTACTCAAGATAAGGGTAAAACACTTAATTTAAGACATTTTTACTTATTTTTTTATGTTTTTTCCAGTAGGACGCCTCTGATTCCTCATTCCTGCTGCTGTGTGACAGCAGGCTGTTCTTGGTTTCATTTGTTTGTAAAGCATTAAATATTCATATAGGAGACGAGCGACGTGTGTGTGAGCTGTGGTGGGACTGAATAATTCAGAGCTGCTTGTGATCCAAAGGAAAGCAGGAAAACAGCTGATCGATAATGAGCCAAAGATCCTTCATTCCAGGAGAATCCTTTATGATCCAGGACCAGTGGTGGAACAGACTGCATTTACTTTACTACTGTACTCAAATACTTTTTTGAGTATGTTTACTTTACTTGAGTCATTTTTGTGTGGGGGGTAACTTATAACTTTCACTCCATTTCCAGGAAGCTGCTAGTTCCTTCTTCCTTCTGGCTCAGCTTCACTCAGCTTATACACAGAGTTTTGTTTAGCACAGCTTTCAGGCAGTAAATGAACATTTCATTCCATAAAGTGCAGCAGTGATCAGATGTAAACAGTGTGGGAGAAAAATCATGGTGCAAAAAAACGCATTGATATAGAGCGGAGGTCTTCAACAGGGGGTCTGTGACCCCTAGGGGGTCCATGGAGGTACTGCATGGGGGTCCCAAAGGTTTTGGTTGATTAGACTTTTTTTTTATATTCCCTGCTGCAATTTTTTCCACTAATTGAAATGTCTTTAAATCCACATTAACATGAATTCAACAAAATGCCTTTCAGTCATAAATGCTCACATTCAGCGACACACAGGAGCTCTTTCAAGCTGGGCACCGTTTCATTCACAACACCTGTTCCATCAACCAGGAATCAGAAATACTTTAATAATCCCAGGGAGGGATTACTTTAGTTACATTACTCCATCTGTAATAGAGCGACTATAGAACCAGTTTGATAGAACACTACTTCATACTATATATATAATTAGGGGGTCCCCGCTCCATCTCACCATCAGTTTGGGGTCCTTGGTCTGGAAAACCTTGACGGCCCCTGATATAGAGGTTCAGAGCATTAAATATATATGTTGCACTCATGCAGTATAAGTTTAGCTTTTAATCCTCTGTTTCTGTTTTTCATCCATCATGGCGGATAGCAGCATTTAGGACTGAACCTGGACGCCACTAATTTACAGATTTAATGATGTTCCAGCGATGAGAGAAACTCAGAGCAGATATTATTAGTAGTTTATCATTTTATTAAGGTGTTAGTTTTATGTCATGAGGCCAAGTTGTTCAATAGGACGAGTCTCAGATCAGAGAGATAGTTTCTAATAGATTCAACCTTTAACCTCTATTCCTCAGTGAAAGAATGAGCAGAATCCAGACTCTCCTGTTTTATTTATGGTTTGTTGTTAAATTAAATAATAATCTAAATATATTTTTTGTGGCTTTTTGTGCGGAAGTTCTTTCCAGGTTGTTTAGAATCTATACACTGGAAAAATGATCTAGAAATAAGTAAAAATGTCTTAAATTAAATGTATTTACTCTTAATTTGAGTAGTTAATGAGGTAGTTTGCCAATGGAATGAGTAATTTTACTCTTAAAATAATTAGATAATATGCACTTGAAGTAAGACGATGCAATTGTGTTTTCTCATTTTAAGCGTAAATGTCTTGTTTACCTCCTCAATCCAAGAAGAAATGCACTTATTTTAAGAAAAAATTACTTAGCGAGATTTCAATTTTTTTTCACCGTAGCAGGTGGTTCTATGCATCAATACATCAAAAATTTGTACTTTAATGCTTTAACTTGAGTAGATGTTTTACTGAGTAACTTAGTTGTAGTTGAATAAGATCTGACTATGAGTACTATTACTTTTACTGAAGTACTGTTGTTGGGTATTTCAGCAGCTGGAAAAACTACGAAGTTTCCATCCTCTTCATCAAAAAACCTGTTTTTGCTAAAATTTAAAAAAGTTCAAATCTGGATTAGCTTGATACCAATGGGGGAGTCCAGTCAAATCTTTAGTATATTGACCATTTATGCAAGCCGCACCTTTCAGATTCCCTTAGAGGTTCTGGGTTATCAGGGTTGGTTCTGAAGCCCTGAGCTGATGGACAATAAACAATCCTCTAAATCAGGGGTAACCAGTTAAAAATCAGCGGGTCCGAATAAAGAAAATCATCAACCAGTAAAGGCCCGGAGACATTTTTAATCTGTTACTTTAAACAGAATTAATTTATGCTTCTATGTTATACATTAATTTTTTAAAATAAAATAAAAAAATAGAGAAAAAAGAAAAGAAAAATTTTCCATTGTTAAATCTAAAGTGTTTTTAGGTACAGAACAACAATCGTTCAGTTTGGTTTATAGACAATTTCCTGATTCCCATATTTTCTCAAACACCTGAACTGAGCGTTTGTTATTTTCGTTCTTTTTCCTGTCTTAATGAGAGCAGTGGGCTTTAGGCTGCCCTGCAAGGCTTTAAACCTGGGTTTAACTGGAGACTAAGCCATTCTCAAGCACATATCAAGGAGCTCATTTTGAGCCTGGATCCAGATTTATTGTTGATTCTGTTCATGGTGGAGAATCCTGCTTCACAGCAGCAGGTTGAGCCAAACATCCTCTAAATGTTCAGGGTCATCTTTGAGCACGCCATTTCACTTTTCTTTCACCAGTTCACCACAGTTCTTCCAGCAGTCCACACTTTCTCTGCTCTCTTTTTCTCGTCGTCTTCTCCTTCTTTTCCATCGCCCGGCTTTGCCTGCTGCGTCTAAAAGTAGCAGCAGCAGCAACCCAGACTGACAGCAGCTCATTGGCTCATTTGGATCATGTGCAGCCTGGAGCCGGACGCTCCGGAAGGCTTTACCGTATTAACAGGAGAAGCGGCGCAAGTGAAGTTAGACACTGTCGTCAGACAACATGCGGTAATTTATAAATGCTTTAAATCAGGTTGGGTCAGGATCCGGACCGCGGTCCACTAATCCGTGACCTCTGGTTCAAACATTCCCTGGTTTTGGTGTAAAAATGAAAGTTCCTGCTTCCTCTTGGTTTCCTGCAGGTTCCTTTCTAAATGTTGGCCTCCAGTTAAACTCTGCCTAAGGTGAATGGGATGGAAAGGATGAAGACTAATCAGTTGTTCCTGCGTGAACAGGTGGAGAGAGCACTGGTTTAACTGGTCAACCAGTGCCATCCCCAGTATGTTGACTGGTCAGGTGGTGTAAGCTGGAGCATATGATCGGTTTACTAGTTTCTCTCGATTCCTCTTTTTTTATATTTAAACACATTATTGTGGGGATTAATAGATTAGGCCTAGACCCTAATTAGATCAACCCCTGGACTTTGACTAGGCCATTGCCACATATTGCTTTGGTTTGTCTTTCTGCTGTAGATTTGCTTTTATCTCTTTAGATCTCTGGCCTAACAATTCTGTACATGGATACAAAGATATGCGCATTTTTCTGCATGGTTTGTGACTTTGTGTATTTTTTCATTGATCAACAATATTCTACCTTAGACCATCTACTGAAGCTGAAACAGAAGTTTCACAAACCAGAAACTGTTTGTCTGGCTGGTTTTATTTACTGGTAGATTGGTACCACTAGACACCAGTAGGTACTGGTAGACTGGTACCAGTAGGTACCGGTGTGTTGCTGGTAGGTACTGGTAGACTGGTACCAGTAGCTGAATGAGTGACAGCTCAGACCTCCTGCATTGAGATCTTGGAGACATGTGGTTCCATTAATTCTTCTGGTTTCCGGGTGGAAAATCAATTCTGAAATGTTTCTGTGATAAATTTCCCATCCAGTCTGTTTCATTGTTGATCATTTTGATCAGTCACTGCAGCCCTAGTCTGCGGCTGGTTTTAATGGTTTCTGCTGATATTAAACTGGACTTTCTGAGCCCAAACTTCAGCCAAATGGCTCCTGGTTGGTGTTTAGATCCACTGGACGCACCAAGGAGGTGCTGCAGTCTTCATTCCCAACTTTTCCATTTTGGTTTCTTCCTAGTTTAATAATCAGGCTGGAGAATCGTTTGTGTTTTTTTTAGAGCCAGTTTCTGAACTCTACTGTGGCTCATTACAGCCTTTTCCTCTCACACTCGAATATTTTAGCAGTCTGATCTTTTTTCTTATTCCACCTCCAAATATTCCCAATAAAATCTGTCCCTGTGGAGACAGAAAGTGGGGATGAATGGCGCGTCGCCTCCAGCCAACGCTGTACGCTATCTGGTGCATGAAACCAACCCAGAGAGAGCTGACATGCTGACAGCTCGTCTCGCTGCCGTTGGTTTCCTTCCCTTCGTGTCCCACAGGAGCACCACATGCTGCTGCTTTAAAAACTAACCGTGAACTTGTTGCCGTGCAAAGTTCAGGGACGGTAACGTTTGCTCCCAGTAATGACAGAAAGCAGCCAGTTCAAAGCCTGATCCGGGGAAACCGGCCCAGGAGGCCTTGGGCTGTGTTCTGCTCAGCAGAGCGTGGCACCACGGCCCACCCAGTCCCTCCCTACTCTTCACCCAGATGGTATCATCTTTAATACTCACTCTGGCCACATATAGATGTGTTTGTATGATTATTAGCAATCAAAGGAGATGGTGAGCAGATCATCTCCAGTCCAGTTTGAACACAATCAAAGCAAAGAGCAGGAAAAACAGAAGTTTACTGAAAGCTGCTGATAAAAGGCAGGAAGCAGCAGACCTGCTCCACCCTGCATGTAGCATCAAACAGGCTAACCATCAGCAAAGCCTTTCAGCCTGTTTGCAGGAAGCCTCCATCCCAGAGCTTCCTGTAATTCTGAGACCAACAAATCCAAACTGTGGACCCTCTGAACACCACCTGACAGGACCTGGACCATGTGACCCGGCGACATCTGTCCCTCCAGGTGAAATGCCCTAACCACCCGATCCGTACCATCCGATCATCATCAATAAGGTTTCCAACTCCCTGAAAAAAAAAAAAAAGGGTCACCTCATGTGTGTACCAGCTGACATGGTTGCCTTCACCCCTCCTGGCGTGGTGATTATTTTTTAACCCCCCTTTGTGTGTGAAATGGATCGTTACATATATGTCATATCAGCTCATTGGACAGCGACGGGAAAAAGTTTACCGTAAGTTTTGTATCTAACGTGCCCTTCATTTTCCATTAGCTTTTTACTGACTAAGTGTGTTCCTTTTCCACTAAATACGGGACTTCTATTTCTGAATATGCAACGATTCCATTTTTCAAGGGACGGTTTGGAACCTTAATGATGGTATATAGTGTGGAAACCTAAAGATATAAGATATAAACTAAAGGTCACCAATCAGTTCTAAAACATCTTTAGATGAACCCTTGTTGATCCCTGGAGAACCACTGAACCAGATTAGCTCCTTATAAGGAGTTTTCAGTCATTCTGTTTCATTTTATCTGCGTCTATTTCCTCCTGCCAGCTGCAGCCAACGGTCTGTCTGACTTTTTATTGAACACATCAAAGCCCTTTTTGGATGAGTCTCCTCCTCAATCATCCTTTTTTTTTTAGAGGAGGAAAGCGGGGAAGAGGACGCCAGGGCGGCAGAAGCTTGGTTTGGTGTAGAAGGCTTCCAGCCGTACATGTTTGAGCCCTTGCCTCGCAACGCTGCCAGTTCTGTTAGCTCTACGCCTGCCGAAGACACAGACGTCCATCCCCGTGAACACTGGGACGCAACTCAATGGGAAAGGAAAGGATGCTGGTTTCAACCGTTGCGTAAATTAGCTGCGACACATGAATCAAGATGCTATGACTGAAAAAATTTGACTGACAGATGACTGCTGAAATATGATTGGCCTAATTTAGGCGTTCAGGCTGACGTAGAACTAACTGGCCTCCAGAAGATAACGGAAAGAAAAACAGATTTTAAGACAGGATTTTTTTTAAAATAGAAAATTTCTAACCTTTGGCATAACATGTTCTGATAAAGAAAACATTTATCTACATGTTTAAGCCAGAATGATTTGACATCTAAATATGGCTTTCCTACGACTTTAAAATACCATAATTGGATAACATGCACTTGAAATAAGACAATGGAATTATTTTTCTTATTTTAAATGTAAATCGTCTTGTTCCATTGGCAAAGTGTCTCACATACCTCCTCAATTCAAGAGAGAATGTACTTATTTTAAGATAAAATGCCCTATTTAGGTATCATTTATTAGTAGTACCGGGCAGCTGAGACCGGTTGTGATAACGAAGTTCCTCACCTGTTTTAAAAGTGGTGCGATCTGCTCCTCATCTATACGCAACAGCTACAAACCTAGCTAGCTAACAGCTGTTTCTGCATGCAACCTGCTCCCACGCTACAGTCTACATCCCCCCCCAGCTTTAGCCGGGGACAGGTGGTCCAAAACGGGGACTGTCCCCGGAAATCAGGGGACATCTGGTCACTGAAAATGATGTAGCCATTAGGGATTATATCTCAGTATAATCTAAGCTAACTAGTTAGTCTAATACCAGGCTAATTGCTAATTGCTAACAAAATATTAGTCTTGATTTTAGAAATTGTTTTAAATTGTTACATTTTTCAGAACATTTTTGCAGGGTGTGTTCGCAGGTCCTTTAAGTTATAGGTTCATGTGTGAGTAATGCATGAGGCTGGACAACAGCTCTGGATTCCCGGTCCATCCATGCCTGCAGGGCCCTGGTTGCGCAGTCATGGAACCGCGTGTGCAAAAATAATCTTTTATTTTAGTTTTCTTTTCATCATTGTCAGGTGGGGGATGATGGGATTGCAGTTGAAACAGATCTGACTGTTTCTTAAAGAAAATCTTTAATCTGGACTCATTTTGGTTAGAGATAAGTAGAAGTGGAAGCAAATCATCAATCAACGTCATCTCGTTACCTAAAATTTAAACACAGGATTATTTACAGAATCACACATAGGCTAGGGTGACCAAACGTCCGTATTTCCCGGGACATATCCGTATTTCACGTCCTGTCCCGGGCGTCCCGGGTTTTTTTTAGAAAGTGAGAAAATGTCCTGATTTTTTTAATTACCTTAATTGGACCATTAAATTTACAGGCACTAGGGCACTGCGCATGACGCTGCGTGTGACGTAATCCATGAGCCGCGTCAGTGCGGGCAGCCCTGTTCTTAATCAGAGGCTCTGTTCGAAAACCTGGGCTGCATCCTCCAAGGACGCGGTCTACCTAGACTGGATCCTTTAAAGTCCTTGACAATAATGAGACCGGAAGAGTTTTTTCTGTAAATTCGAACAGGTCTACCCTTCGGCGGGTTTTTACCGCCGTATGCTCTGTTGCTTAGCAACCGTGAAAGTTGACACACAAAGCAGGAAAAGAATGAATACCGAGGTTTTCAAAACTGTTTGTTTATTTATTTCTTTTTTTTAAAGTTAAAGTGAACAAAGACTACACTCACAAGAATCCAGAGTGGAATAAAGGTTCCAACCACCGGGAGGAAGAAATCAAATCAAATGTAATGATAAAAACCTCAGTCAGTTAAATAACCTGCTGCTGTCATTCTGCACATCTCTGATGTTGCTGCTATTTTCAAATATGCATCACTGTAAAAATGTCCATAGCTGCATATTGGTTATTAATTCTCCAGTTTTATATTGTTAAAACACTTTACAGAATTGTATTTTTTATATTTTAACTCTTCCCTATTATGTTATTCTTATACATTTTTCTAAGGTGCACATTTGTGTGACCATTTCAATAATGTTTCTGCTGCTGTAAATTTGCCCATTGTGGGACAATAAAGGGATTTTCTGTTATATTCTATAAAAGGGGTAGAAATATATAAGTAAATCTAAACAATGTACTTATAAAAAATATATCTGCAAAATCTCTAATATTCAACAACAAAAAATACTTAGTTAAGCATATTGTGCAAAACAGCAATAAAAATCCTATCAGATTTACCCCCCAGCTCCAAGGTGTCCTGGTTTTCCCAAATGACAATATGGTCACCCTAACATAGGCGGCCATGACTTATGAATCCTCTCCTTCTGTTGTGGTATTGAAGGGGGATTCGTTATCTTTAGATAATGAGAAAAAGAAAAACACTTTGAAGGGACACGACCCCTCTGGGCTTCCGTACTTTAACCCTCAGTCTCCAGCAAAACAAATCAAACTGTTGACCTGCCCTGTCAGGAGGGAGGGACCAAGGTTCCAGCAAAACTAATGTCAGAAGTTGAATGAAAAGGAAGCCAAAAGTTTAGTCCCATCGTTTGTTGTCAAAATCTTTCATTTTTGTTTTGATATTTAACATGATATTAGGTTATTTTCATTGTTTTGGGAGAGGAAGGCTTAGTCTGGCATCATATCAGAAAGGAAAACATCGATGATCTTTAGTTGATGAAAAATGATTTTGTCTTATTGTGTATTTATCAGAGTTTTGGTTTCAACCAATCGTTATAAATCTAATGGTTAAAAATGTAGATTATATTGTTTCTATCTCTGGTCTGAATCGATGTGTTTGTAGAGCAGAGTTGACATTTTAAGGACGTATAAATATTGAATTCATGTGAAAATCTAAAGTGTTCATGGCTCCAGTTTTCTCAGAGTAACGTCCTTTAGAAGCTCTGATGTTGTCACTAAACAACATGGCTGCCACGATTTTGGACGACTCTGCTTTGAACCGAGGATCCGTCCAGCCGCCCTGGAGACATTTCCTTACATCTAATTTAAAAAGTTTCCTCATTATGTGAGGCGAGGCTTATCCTGACCTTATTACTCTGAACGCTGAGCGTCCTCCCATCAATCATCCTGGAATATTTGGGGCCAATCACTGCTGAGCAGATTTCAGACCCGCCACGGTGGACAGGATTAAGCTCCACTGACCAAATTAGCAACAGAGTCTGGATGTGATGAATGTGATCTCCATGGCCTCCTTCATTTCTCTCCGTCATCTCTCCACATTCTCTCTCTCTCTCTCTGGAATCAGGGAGGATTTCTGTCAGGAAATCTTCTTAAAGCAGCACTTGGCAACATTTTTAAGGGGAAAAGTAGGACGAGGCGATCAGGCTGAATCTCAAAGAGTCATCCAGCCTGATGACAGGCTGTGGAGCACTTAACTCCCGATTAAATGTTGATGTCTGGGTGCCGACTGTGGGGAAACCCTCCATGATGCGTCCTTTGCTGCTTTACTGACGCTCATTAACCGAGACGCAGCTCAGAGGGAGAAAACGCCTCCAGCTCTGCAAAGCAACACGGCATCATTTCAATCCACAGGAAGAGAAGAAAACCTGATATTCATCCATGATTCAAACCAGTCAAACTTTATTTTACCTCTTTAGGAGTATGGGTAGGAGGAGGAGTAGGAGTAGTGATTCCCTTTTCTGTCCCACTATGGGGTAATTGTCGTGTTACAGCAGTAAAAGTTGCCACACAAATGTGGACTTTAAAGGTGTATAACAATTTAGAATAAGTGACCAACGTGAAAAATGAACAACAAATATAAATACTGTTCAGTCACCAGAGGAATACATTTTCCACATACAGCTCTGGACGTGATTACTGTAGTGGATACGGAAAATAGCAGCGTCACCAGAGACGTGCTGAATGTTCACCAGCAGCAGGTTATTTAACTGACTGAGGTAGAAACTATAGAATCAGCATGAATGGAAGAACTGATTGAGGTTGTTGGGAACACTGGTGGTTCTAGAGTCTTCCAGCTGCTGGGAGAAAGGATCTGTGATAACGCTCCCTGGTGCATTTAAGCTTTGCTTTAAGGCAGCTGAGGAATAAATGCTGATTTTATGACTTTAGTTCTAAATCTGGGACCAACGGGTCAGAATGGTTCAGAAGATGAGCGACAGAGCAGCAGACCTGGTCCATCACACTGCAAAAAAATGAAAAACTAATAATTTTTGCTTAAATTAATTGCATTTATTCTTGAAATTAGGAGGTAAGTGAGACACTTTGCCAATGGAACAAGACAATATATATGTAAAATAAAAATAAAAACCTGCAGTCTCCTAATTATCTGATAATCTTGTTTTAAGAGAAAATAATGACTCAATTGAAATCATCTCATTATTCTGCTCAAATTAAGGGTAAATACACTTAATTTAAGAAAAGTTTATTTCTAGCTGGTGTTTGCAGTGCAGCTCCGCCCACATCCTCTGGCATGTGTCCCTGAGTGAGCGTCTCTCTGCAGGAGCTCCGCAGACCAAAGCGTGAAGCATCAGGCTGGAAAGATCTAGCAGTGGTTCCATCTCATTGGGTCGCCATCAGTCCCTGTAGGTTAGGGATCTTTTCTTACTTCTGAACATCTTCTTAGAGCCTGAAAACTTCAGGACTGAAGGATTCCTCCCTGCTTGTTGTTCCTCGGTTTCTCCTCCCACCTTCTCCAGAACCTTTGATGTTTCTCTGAAAGTGGACTTCCTCTTTTATGTAGTCTTTGGTGGCTTAATTAGACCCCATTAAAGTTATGCTCCCGAGGAAAAGAGGCCTACACACTTTCTTTCATCGCCACCTTCACTTGTGTTCCCGCTGTTGCCTTGGCGACAGAGAAACTGATACCATCCAGCTCAGACCTTGGTGCAGTGGGTCTCCCGTAGCTCCAATTTCCACTGTACAGTTAAAGTGAAAGCCAGGAAGCCAAATGTTACCAGCTGAGATTAAAAACAAAAACAGTTTCCTACAAACCAAGATCTGCTCTGAGCCACATTTAGTCCAGTTTTCTGCTTTACTGCCAGAAGCAGAGGCTGAAAAGGAAAACCTTTCCACACTGCAAAAACAACCATAAAATGAGTCAAAAAGTCTTAAAAATAACTGCATTTAGCCTTAATTTGATTAGGTAAATAAGATGGAATGAGTATTTTTTACTCTTAAAATATGATAATTAACTTAATTCAATTCAGTTTATTTCTATAGCTTCAATTCACAACATGTCGTCTCATGTCACTTTACAGTTTAACCAAATCATCCAGTCAGATTGATTCAGTTTTCTATCTAAGGAAAACCAGCTGATTGCATCGACTCATTGACTCTTCAGCAATCCCTCACACTAAGCATGCTGGTAGCGACAGTGGAGAGGAAAAACTCCCTTTGAACAGGAAGAAACCTCCAGCAGAACCAGGCTCAGTGTGAGCAGCCATCTGCTGAGGCCCACTGGGGTTCAAGGAGACAGAAGCAGACATAGAAAAGAAACATAGATACAAAAAGCAGCTGTGAAAGGCGTCCCCGTCCAGGAAACACACAGCCAGGCAGACGAGCTCCAAGCCAGCTCCCATGTCAGAGGATGAAGAGAGCACATCCAGTTAGTCACAGTCAGAGAAACAGGACTACACTGGAAAACAGGCCAAGCTCCAACATCTAGAAACAAAGGTGTTGATGGCAGCAGCACAGCTGATATTTCTCTCCAGGATGGAGTCACAGCCAAACAGGAACAGACCAGATGAAGCTACTATGAGAAAAAGCAGAGAGAGCAGAACGTTAGAGATTGAACTAATAGATTCTGCAGAGTGGGAGAATAGAGATAGAATGAAGCAGAATGATGAAAAAGGGGTCCCTATGTCCTCCAGCAGTCTAAGCCTATAGCAGCAGAACTATAGAGACTCTAACTGTAACTAACTTGTTGGTAAATTGTCTCACGTTCTTCCTCATTTCAAGAAAAAATACACTTAAAATAGCGTGACTTAATTCACTCTGACCGCACAGTTCCTATTGGCTCTGGCCTCAGATTTGAATCCATGTGAATTTACATTTAAAATAAGAAAAAAACGCCTGCAATGTCTTATTTCAGGGTCATAATATTTAATTATCTTATTTTAAGTGTATAAATTCTCATTCCATTGGCAGATCGTCAGATTTACCAGCTCAAATTAAGGGGAATTTTTACTTATTTCTTGATGGTTTTTGCAGTGCAGGTTGGACTTAAGTGGAGTTTTGTTTCTGTTGGGTTTGGATCTCCTGTAAGTCGCCTATTTCTGCACAAGCTGAGTAAAACGGCTGCAGTAGGTCACAGTTATTAAGTGTCCCAGTTTGATTTGGATTAAGAGGTTCTGTTGGATTTTTTTGAGTCCTCTGGGTTTTATTTCCGACCGCTTCCATGTTGGAACCTGCACCAGGTCAAGGCGGGGGATGCATCCTTTCAGTTTCTATGTCTCCCTATGTGCAGAGATGCCTGGAGCTCCAGAACAGCTCAGGTTCTGATTTGCTGCCGTTGGGTTTATTCATGCAGGGGGCAGAAAGGATGACCTCCAGGGACCCGGCGCTATCAGAAGAACCTGCTAGTTTGGTTTGAGGAGGGGAAGGTGGAGAGAATGGGAGGGAAGAAGAAAGGATCCATTGTGTGTTGATGCTGATCCTGTTTGCTCTGCTCTCTGCCGTGGCTGCAAGAGGGAGCAGCGACATGAAAGAGGCCAAAGTTTGGAGGAATCCTCTGATTACAGTAAACAGATGATGAAGTCAGCCGCTGTCTCTGTTTGGGACAAACAGACACTTCTTTTCCTTCTAGAGGCACATAGGAGGCCAACTCTGTTAGACCGAAGGAGAACTGTGCTTTGGGCCTTAGCTCTCTGCTGCCCTCATCTGGCTGTTCATCTTCGCTACAGTTCAGCCTGTCAGTGACCTCTGACCGGCTGAATAGTCGGCTTTAGTTCAGGCTGGGATTACTGGGAGAAGCTGAATTATTGAGAAAGAAATCAGGAATTAGATCTCCTCCTGAAACATTAATTTATATAAAAATCTAGAGAACATCCCTCATTATTTTGTTATTTACAGACTGAACGGTTCCACAGGTGGGTGCAGCACCGGTTCATGTCCCTATGAGGTCTTTCTGCCAGAATTTAAAAATAAAAGGTCTGTTTTTATGCAGAGCGTCTAAATATCTGGTTCTCCTGCTGATCAGCAACAGCCTTTTTTAGCGATGTACTTTTTCATCATTCTGCTTCATTCTATCTCTATTCTCCCACTCTGCAGAATCTGTTAGTTCAATCTCTAACGTTCTGCTCTCTCTGCTTTTTCTCATAGTAGCTTCATCTGGTCTGTTCCTGTTTGGCTGTGACTCCATCCTGGAGAGAAATAGCAGCTGTGCTGCTGCCACCAACACCTTTGTTTCTAGATGTTGGAGCTTGGCCTGTTTTCCAGTGTAGTCCTGTTTCTCTGACTGTGACTAACTGGATGTGCTCTCTTCATCCTCTGACATGGGAGCTGCCTTGGAGCTCGTCTGCCTGGCTGTGTGTTTCCTGGACAGGGCCGCCTGTGGAGCTGGTTGACAGTTGCCTTTTGTATCTATGCTTCTTTTTCTATGTCTGCTTCCGTCTCCTTGAACCCCAGTGGGCCTCAGCAGATGGCCGCTCACACTGAGCCTGGTTCTGCTGGAGGTTTCTTCCTGTTCAAAGGGAGTTTTTCCTCTCCACTGTCGCTACAAGCATGCTTAGTGTGAGGGATTGCTGAAGAGTCAATGAGTCGATGCAATCAGCTGGTTTTCCTTAGATAGAAACTTTGAATCAATCCAACTGGATGATCTGGTGAACTGGAAAGTGGCATGAGATGTCATGTGTTGTAAATCAGCGCTATAGAAATAAACATAATAGAACTGAATTGAATTGATGTCTCAATTTCAATTTAAGTTATATAAAGTTAAAAACAAAGCATGGGGGTGATCTCCACCCTCCTCCTGCCACCATTGTCTCTGTTTTCTTTTTGTAGAGCTATAGGTTCAGAGCCGCTTCCAGACACAAGACAAAAACAGGAAGTCATCCTCATCATCCTCCTTTGTTTCCTCCCTTCAGGCACATGGGCTCAGACTCAGAACATGGAGGTGGTCAAAGGGAAGCTGGTGACGCTACAGGCCTCCTACAATGAAGACCTGACCGACGGTACTGTGGTCTGGAACTTTGTGACGGACAGCATCGATACGGTAAGAGGGCGGATCAAAGTTATGCAAGATTTACACGAGTCCTGCCGAAACAGAGACGACCTCCCACTGAGATTCATCCAATGACATCAGCATTGCCAACTGACTTTAGTGTTTTCTAACCCTTTTAATGTTATACACGTGACTCTTAAAATTGGGTTAAATTTTTACTAATCTTCCATTGAACTTTTAAACAATTGCCAAAAAAGCTTATAATTATAAAAATGTTTATATCATTTTGTGCATGAGGTTATTCTATCATTACAAATAACCTTTAAAGTAAGATTTTATGTAAACTTTAATAAAGGTTCATCAAATTACAATACAGGGATGGTTATTAAAAAGGGAGGTTGTTAAACCCATCACCCTAATGAATATGAAAAAGATTCTCATCAATGCTAATAATTCCCAGCCAGCTGGGAATTTATATTTCTGATATTTTAAGATGTTTATTGCCCTCCCCAGTAGAAGTAGTAAATATCTTATTTAATCAGATATTATTTCGGCTGTTATATACTGCTTATGTCACACAGTCCTACTAACTGTGTGTTAGAACAATAGATGAGAGAGTAATTCGAGCACTAATCATGGTCAAACAGTTAATTCTTCACATACATGGAATAAATTCACCACAACTTCTGTTCAAAATATAAGAGTTTATTAACAAAAATCATTCAGCTCCAAGTCAACATATTTCAGTTTAACACTCTCAACTAAGACTAGTAAAACTCAACCAAACTACTATGCACAAAGAGGAAGGGAAAACGGTTGAAAAACATATTAAAGTTTAAGATGGATTTTGTGTTTGAAACCAAAGTTTATCTGGAAGAATTTGGGATATGATCAAATTAGCTTTTCACTAATTTAGAGAAATTGGAATGTTTTCAGACCAATTCACAATGCAAATCCATGAGGTGAATAAAACATTATTTGGCCAAAAAATGTTTTATCAAATGATTTGCTTAATCAGGAACCAAGAACCTTTAGTTAATCAGTGAATAGACATCAGGATTCCACTAAATGACTCTTGGTCATACTTGGTAATGGAAATGTAATGAGCATCTGAGGAACACATGAATATTAATGTTATATCAGTGTTTAACTCTTAGTGAAATAAAGCTTGTCTAGGCTTCAACAACAGCTCAACACATATTCCTGTAGCATAGCGTTGCATGCAGTCCATCCTGTTAGCTTTGTCTTTACTCATCAGTAAACACATGAAATGATCAACATCATCAAAAGACATATTGTTTGTTCTGTCCCTAATTGTGCCAGACCTGCAAACCTTTTTGTCAATGTCCATTGGAAATCTTGAGTTTCATCCAGCTTCAGCTCAGCAGTCAGGTTATAGCAAGGCATAACCTCACAGCAGGGGTCCTTCTCATCCAGTCTGGCTCTGTAAATTCTGAAACTCAAGAGAAATGTGTTGCAAAAGGTCCTTTTTTGCAGCAGTCTGTTTCTGAATGGTCACCATGATGACTTATCCTTTATCATGCTGGAGATCTGGGTCTTTTTGGGCCTGGATTTCCATTTTTGCTGCCTCCTTGGCTCGCACCCAGGTAGCTTCATGGGAAAGAGAGAAGGGAAAAGAGAGAATCCTGTGTTTTCGGTGGTTTGTTCTGTCCTCTCACAGAGGGGGGCGGTTGGTCACACCAAACTTTTATCTTCTTCTCTGGTCATCATGTCAAAATGAAATACGGACACTGGTCCAAAAACCATGGTCATGGCAAATGGCACAACAGCAGACAGACAAGCTAACAAAATGTCCAATAAAGGAATGTTTTTAGACATACTTTCACTACCCAAAGCAAACACTTCCTGATCTACTATGAATTATGCTTTATACACAGATCAATAAAAGACGGGCTAACGTTAGCCCTGGCTGCTGCTGCAGACCGGCTAATGTTAGCCCTAGCTGTGGTTAGCTTCGGAGTTCCACTGGTTGCCACGGTCCTCTCAACATCAGAACTTTTTTCAAATTACGCACTAAATCAGTATATGGGCCATATAGTGACGCTTAAAGTATAATGACCTCGCCTCAAATGATCTTAAAATGTACTTTTATAGTACAGAATAGAGAACTTAATACTCTGAGCTCTGTGAGCTCTAACCTGGAAGCTGCTGCCGCAGTGCATGCTGGGTCGGCTGTCAATCTGGAGGAAGCACAAGTCTGCTCTGATGCATGCTGGGTAAAGAGGGAGGGGCCAGAACAAAATCCGGGGACTGTTTCCGTACTCGGTCTGCTGTTCTTGTGAACTGGAACTGGGCTGAGGCTCATGATGTTTCACAATGACACAAATACGCACAAGTACTTATTGAGAGGAGGTGAGAAACAAGGACCAGGAAAACTGTTGTTTTTTAGTTTTTGTTTGTGGCTCATCTGTTGATCATCTTAGAGATTCGGTCATGTTTCAAACTGAAATCCATGAACCAGGGGATAAATCTTTTCTTTTGTTATTGTTGTTTGGTTTTTTTGGGGGAGAGCCAAGCTTTTCCAACCCGGGATTGTTTGACGTGACTCAATACCTGCAGGGAGGCTTTATCAACACAAACAAATCTTCATTCTTGTAACTGTAACATGATTATAAGAAATCCCCCACATTTTCATTTTCATGAGCCAAAGATTTAGGGATTATCAACAGTCCTCTGACCCCACAGGAGCCCGCCGGTTGGTCAGTCTGCCTCTCTGCCTCGGACAGTGGAGGCAGACCTGTTTTAAGCCGTCTGTAGGGCTGTGCTTCCAGCGGGATAAAGACATTCTTGTTATGTTTTTCTCTGTCCTGCTCCTCAGGTCATCAGCTACACCAAAGGCTCTATCAATGAGGGCAGTGACCAGTTCAGGGGCCGCGTTGGCTTTGTCAAGGACATGCCCTCAAGGGATGTGTCGCTGTTCATCAACAACACCCGGGAGTCTGACTCCGGGCGCTTTGTGTGTCAGGTCATCATTCCCGGTGGTTCTGCTAAGCCTGCTGAGATCTTGCTGGATGTGAAGGGTGAGGAGAACCTCTCAGTAGGAAAGTCTAAATGGAGACATCTATGGAGATGGCTACATAGCCAGACGTCTGAAATGTTCTGTTTCTCCTCAGTCCCCCCCGCTGTTCCCACCTGCTCCCTCTCTGGGAAGCCGGTGCTGAAAGGAAATGTGACTCTGACCTGCAAGTCGAGTGCTGGGAAGCCAGTCCCAGTGTACAAGTGGAGGAGAACCAGTCCAACCTCTGAAGTCTTCTTTGCACCGATGCTCAGTGAGTAGAGCCGAATCAAACCTTAAAACAGATGCCTTTGATCTAACTCTGCAGGAAGAGTGAATTTAAATAAAAACATCTCCACAATACTACTAAAAAGCTAGCCTGTGATGAAACCATGACATCATTTCAGACATATCGCCAGGTTCTCTCTAGTTTAACTTCTGGATCCTTTATCTGAAGCCGAGGTGCAGAGAGAACCAAAACATCTTGCCGCACAAAGAGTGCATTCCAGAGAAGTGAACAAAACTGCACCGTGCACACATCTGTCCACTTCTGGCCAGGAGGAGCTTATTCTGCTCATCAATGATTCGACCTTAATCTGCTGGGTTTCCTTATGATAAATACTGAAAATTTTGAACCAAACTGTCTGAATGATTAGATTGAAATGACTCCTTGTAAAGCCTTTGGGTGACTTGTTCACACTAGCAGAAGCATCGTCGTCTTCTCCCGCATCATCCGGGACTGACCAGACTTCCCTCTCTGCACAAAAGCTTGAGGCGCTCCAGGCCAGCAGAGAGACATAGTCCCTCCATGGTGTCCTGGGTCGTCCCCTGGGCCGCTTCCCTGTGGGACGTGCCTGGAACACCTCAGAGGGACGTCTCATTCATCAGGGCCAAGTGCTGCCTTTAAGCGCGAAACCCTCTGCCTCATTAAAAGCAGCGACAGGTTCCAATTACAGCCTCTGATGGTGGGGCAGTGCACACTATTAAATCCCAATAAGTGATTTTTGCTTAGGGTCCTCTCACACTTTGCTGATTTATCCAGCGTCTGCCTGACGTCCCAGAACCTCCTAAAACTCTGGCATACGCTGAACTTTCTATGGATTTTTTCTATTCTGGGCGTAAACATAGAGGATTCATAACGAGTCCAGAACTTCTGTCCAACAACAGCCTAACTTCTGCATAACGCACGGCAGCGTAATGCCCATGAAATGATCCACAAGCCAGTGTCCTGAGGGGGGCAGCGATGCACCCGGAGGCGCCGGCCTGCAGAAAAAGATTTCTTTGATTGTGGTATTAACCTAGCTGCTGTTTACCGGCCGCCCAAAAAAACCAAAAGCATAAAAAGAAAGAAAGAAGGTTTCTGGTGGCAGCAGATTGAGCGTCATGTCTGCTAGGAAGTGTGTTGGTGGTGGGCGTGAACGCAGGGAGGATCCATCACTCACCTTCTGTTTCACCCTATGATGGGGATGAAGTCTGGAGGAGAACTGACGGTTTCCTCCTGTGAACCCCCTTTATACCAAAACGCTGCCAATACGCCATTATACAGTAGCTGGAAGTTAGAAACACGTTCAGCGCTCGTCTGGAACACGTCAGATACCTTGATGTGCTTGGAGAGAAGTTCTGGATAAGTTACGCACAAGTTTAGGATAAGATAGAATTGATAGACTGATGAGGAACTGACACTGAACGGATGTCAACCATCAGATAACTGACCTGGAACTGATGGCCCACGGATGGCAGATGCCGGCATATGACGGGACATTTTGAGCATGCTGAAAATTTCTCGATGTTTGCTGTATGTCGACGTGTTTCAGCGTGCTCATAACTTACCCATAACCATAGCAACGTATGTCAGGCATACGCTGGTCTAAATCATCAAGGTCTGACAGGAGCTTTAGATTAAGTGCATTTTTTCTTAAGTTGAGGAGGTAAGTGAGACAGTTTGCTAATGGAACGAGACAAATTACATTAAGAATGAGAAAAAAAACAATTGCATTGTCTTATTTCAACTGCATGCTATCTAACTATCTATCTAACTAAACTAATCATTCCATTTGGCAAATCATCTGATTTACCTGCTCAATTTAAAGGCGAAGTCTGTAAGTTTTTAAAAATCACTTTTCTGTCATATTGGCTAAAACTGTCCCTATGCCCAGACAGCAGTACATGTGATATGTAACCTGTGAAAAAAACTGCTTCAATTGGTCCCGCCTACTGCCTGTATTGCAATCTGGAAAGAATATTTCGGGACGAGACAAAACAACCAATCACAGCCAGAGGAGCGTCTGATGGAGTGTCAATCACAGCTCACACACGCTGAATCCCGCCCCCTCCCTCTCACCGCTGAACCTGCCGCTGCCGCTGCCGCCCGGCTGCTGCAGTCAGGAGGACGCGCGTGGAAGTCATGGCGGAGCGACAGCCACCAGCGAAAGAGAAATTGCCCTTACTGGCCCATTGAAGGAGGACAGAGAAAAGGCATGGATCGAGAAGGGATCTGTGGCCCATGAAGCTTTGTCGGAGATCATTCTCAATCGCGCAGATGCTGTGAGAGGGGTGGAGCTTGGAGGTGGGGCTTGAGTGAAGCAGAGAGGGTGGGGGAGTGGCGTGAAACCTGTTTTTCTTCAAATTTTCAGTCGAAGTCTTCTCAATGTAACAGACTGCAGCTTTAAGGGTTGTTGCATCTAATTAGTAAAGGTAATTACTAATATCTAGATTGTTTTGTATTGCAATGAATTATATTTGCAGTATAACTGTAATTTGAAAAGAGAAGTTTTAGGAAGGAATTAACAGGTTTAAAAAGTTCATTTAAATCATTTAGTTGTTTATATAAACATGTCCAGGTTCCATTCATTGCTTTCTTTCTGGTATTAATAAAATTACAAACTGGTGAACTGGGATCCTGTATGACCTGGATGGTCATACAGGATGTTAACCTCTGCTGAGATCCTGTTTTTAACGTTTTTAACCTTTGGCTGATGTCATAGACGAGAACACTGGGACTCTGAAGCTGAGCAACCTGAGCGGCAACATGTCGGGGAAGTACGTGTGCGTCGCCAGCAACTCAGCCGGCAGCGAGAACTGCTCCATCAGCCTGGACATCATTGACAGTACGTAGTTCTGAAATCTCTTTCCCTCTGCTGCCACTCTGGAAGCAAAGCTGACATCCTTCTGCCTCCATTTCAGACAATAAGGTTGGAGTGATCGTTGGTGCCACAGTTGGATCCGTCCTCGGGTTCATCTTCCTCCTCTATGTCTGCGCCGGGTTTCTGTTCGTCTTCAAGAGGAGAAGAGACAGAGAGGACGACATGGCCAACGACATCAAGTGAGTTCATGGAGAAACAGCCAAACGTTACATTTCACCCAAATATTTAGGTAATAAAGCACATTTATTACATCAGGTCAGATGAAACATTTGCTGTTGAAGGTCAGTAAGGATTAGCAGGACTGAGAGGCGGAGACAGTGAGGCCTCTGGGTTTAAAGGGCTTTGATCAAAAACACTGAGTGACTTTAAGGTTCTTCTACTTCTCTATGGTGAGGATTTGAATCTGCTCTGAAAAAGAAACAGTTAGCTATATATATATATATATATATATATATATATATATATATATATATATATATATATATATATATATATATATATATATATATATACACTCACAGGCCACTTTATTAGGTACCCCATGCTAGTAACGGGTTGGACCCCCTTTTGCCTTCAGAACTGCCTCAATTCTTCGTGGCATAGATTCAACAAGGTGCTGGAAGCATTCCTCAGGGAGTTTGGTCCATATTGACATGATGGCATCACACAGTTGCCGCAGATTTGTCGGCTGCACATCCATGATGCGAATCTCCCGTTCCACCACATCCCAAAGATGCTCTATTGGATTGAGATCTGGTGACTGTGGAGGCCATTTGAGTACAGTGAACTCATTGTCATGTTCAAGAAACCAGTCTGAGATGATTCCAGCTTTATGACATGGCGCATTATCCTGCTGAAAGTAGCCATCAGAAGTTGGGTACATTGTGGTCATAAAGGGATGGACATGGTCATCAACAATACTCAGGTAGGCTGTGGCGTTGCAACGATGCTCAATTGGTACCAAGGGGCCCAAAGAGTGCCAATAAAATATTCCCCACACCATGACGCCACCACCACCAGCCTGAACCGTTGATACAAGGCAGGATGGATCCATGCTTTCATGTTGTAGACGCCAAATTCTGACCCAACCATCCGAATGTCGCAGCAGGAATCGAGACTCATCAGACCAGGCAACGTTTTTCCAATCTTCTATTGTCCAATTTCGATGAGCTTGTGCAAATTGTAGCCTCAGTTTCCTGTTCTTAGCTGAAAGGAGTGGCACCCGGTGCGGTCTTCTGCTGCTGTAGCCCATCTGCCTGAAAGTTCGACGTACTGTGCGTTCAGAGATGCTCTTCTGCCCACCTTGGTTGTAACGGGTGGTTATTTGAGTCACTGTTGCCCTTCTATCAGCTCGAACCAGTCTGGCCATTCTCCTCTGACCTCTGGCATCAACAAGGCATTTCCGCCCACAGAACTGCAGCTCACTGGATGCTTTTTCTTTTTCGGACCATTCTCTGTAAACCCTAGAGATGGTTGTGCGTGAAAATCCCAGTAGAT
The DNA here is from genome assembly GCA_030533445.1 of Cyprinodon diabolis. Taxonomy (NCBI): domain Eukaryota; kingdom Metazoa; phylum Chordata; class Actinopteri; order Cyprinodontiformes; family Cyprinodontidae; genus Cyprinodon; species Cyprinodon diabolis. The sequence goes on along the minus strand of CM060072.1, from coordinate 44,285,691 downwards.
CAGCAGTTTCTGAAATACTCAGACCAGCCCTTCTGGCACCAACAATCATGCCACGTTCAAAGTCACTCAAATCACCTTTCTTCCCCATACTGATGCTCGGTTTGAACTGCAGGAGATTGTCTTGACCATGTCTACATGCCTAAATGCACTGAGTTGCCGCCATGTGATTGGCTGCTTAGAAATTAAGTGTTAATGAGCAGTTGGACAGGTGTACCTAATAAAGTGGCCGGTGAGTGTATATATATATATATACAGTGGGGCAAAAAAGTATTTAGTCAGCCACCAATAGTGCAAGTTCTCCCACTCAAAAAGATGAGAGAGGCCGGTAATTTCCATCATAGATATACCTCAACTATGAGAGACAAAATGAGAAAAAAAAATCAGGAAAATCACATTGTCTGATTTTTAAAGAATTTATTTGCAAAATATGGTGGAAAATAAGTATTTGGTCAATAACAAAAGCTAATCTCAATACTTTGTTATATACCCTTTGTTGGCAATGACAGAGATCAAACGTTTTCTGTAAGTCTTCACAAGGTTTTCACACACTGTTGCTGGTATTTTGGCCCATTCCTCCATGCAGATCTCCTCTAGAGCAGTGATGTTCTGGGGCTGTCGCTGGGCAACACGGACTTTCAACTCCCTCCAAAGATTTTCTATGGGGTTGAGATCTGGAGACTGGCTAGGCCACTCCAGGACCTTGAAATGCTTCTTATGAAGCCACTCCTTCGTTACCCGGGCGGTGTGTTTGGGATCATTGTCATGCTGAAGGACCCAGCCACGTTTCATCTTCAATGCCCTTGCTGATGGAAGGAGGTTTTCACTCAAAATTTGACGATACATGGCCCCATTCATTCTTTCCTTCACACGGATCAGTCGTCCTGGTCCCTTAGCAGAAAAACAGCCCCAAAGCATGATGTTTCCACCCCCATGCTTCACTGTTTTCTTTAAATAAGGGGCCATATAACTCCCCCCACCCCAACATAAAACGGTTTGACCAGGACAACAATGGGCTGCAACTTTTAAAGTTTGTTTCACTGCAAACTAAGAATGTCAGGTTTACAGAAGTCCGGCGCACAGAAAAAAAGAGAAAAAGGGGAAGGTGACACCAAAGGCTGCAGGGATTTTATGAGCAAATATTAAAAATAAACTGAGGATGAGTCAGGAACAGGTCCAGGAACAGAACTGCAGAAGAATGATGCCCATTCAGAGCCGGCTAATAAGCAATGTGTTTATCAATGGGATTTTAATATATAGCACCTGCTAGCTGGTGTAGGGGGAAAGACACATTTTATTTTATAGAAATACTTGAGCTGAGCACTAAACCATGAACAGGCCAGCTGTCAGCTGGCCTGTTCATGGTTTTGCAGAAACATGAAGATGAAAGCGTCTGAAACAGACGAATAAATGAAACATTAGATGAAGTCAGCAGGGAAGCAGGAGGAAGAACCAATGAAGATGAAATGCTTCAGTGTTTTTCACGTTTTTTTTTATACCCCCCTGCAGGGAAGATGCCCAGGCTCCCAAACGAGTTTCCTGGGCAAAGAGCGGCATCGGCTCTGATGTCATCTCCAAGAACGGCACGCTGTCCTCCATCGCCTCCAGCCCCCGCCACAGGGAGCCCTCCGCCCACCTAAACAACCACCACCTGCAGCAATACCCCCAGCACCCTGCCTCAGACACCGCCTCCATCATCACCGCCACGGGCAGCGCAGCCGGCTACAGGCCGCCCCGCCACCAGGGGGCGTCCACTCCCACTCATTTCAGCTACAACCACAGCAGCACGCTGCCCCACGGACAGCCCACCTCCTCCCAGGCCGCCAACGGGGTTCAGGAGCGCTACGGCCATCTGCCCCAGGCCCAGGAGCTGGCGCAGGCCTACAGCCAGCTGCAGAGGCAGTTCCAGCCCGCTCCGTCCCCCCCACCGCTGCCCGCCTCCACCATCACAGCCTCCAACATCAACCGCATGGGAGGGGTGCCCATCATGGTGCCTGCACAAAACCAAGCCGGCTCTCTGGTCTAGAAGTGCCATAAATGTTGGACTGTTACAGTCGCTCTGCGCTGGACTCTTTATGTTTTAATGAATTAGCAGATAGGAGGAGAAGAAGAACAGCAGGCTGCCCTGATGCGCTGTTTACTCGCTTTGGTTTCACTCTTTTATATATTCTGTTCTCACTAATTATTTTGATATGATCCTTTTTTTTTTTTTTTTTTACTTTTTATATTATGATTCTATAAGTTTTCTGCTTTCTTCAAACAACAGCCATGTTGTTTTTTAGAAGTGTATTATTTCCAAATCTTCTGATAGATGAAACAGGAAGTGGAGAGACTCCACCGACCGCCGTCACCTGATGCAACCTTAAAAAAGAGGATAGTTATGAATCATCCCTGCAGGATCTGGATTGGTTGAAATGGGCTCCTGCTGGAACGATGCCCCCTGCTGGGGAGGAGTGGAGAAACTCCTGAGCCATCAAGCAGGTTTTTCTCAATAGAAGAAATTCTTCTTAGGGGAAGAATCTTCTTTGGTGCTGAGAAGGAAGGGAAAGTGATTGAATAGTGAGTCTCATCATCTTAGCCCGTCTGTGACAGCCGGAGCTAACGTTAGCCCGCCTGTTGCAGATAGAGCTAACGTTAGCCTGTCTGAGGCAGCTGGAGCTAACGTTAGCCTGTCTGCGGCAGCTGGAGCTAACGTTAGCCCGTCTGCGGCAGCCGGATCTAATGTTAGCCCTTCTGCGGCAGCCGGATCTAATGTTAGCCCGTCTGTTGCAGATAGAGCTAATGTTAGCCTGTGTGCGGCAGCTGGAGCTAACGTTAGCCCTTCTGCGGCAGCCGGTTCTAACGTTAGCCCTTCTGCGGCAGCCGGTTCTAACGTTAGCCCTTCTGCGGCAGCTGGAGCTAACGTTAGTCCGTCTGCAGCAGCTGGAGCTAACGTTAGCCCGTCTGCGGCAGCCGGATCTAACGTTAGCCCTTCTGCGGCATCCGGTTCTAACGTTAGCCCTTCTGCGGCAGCTGGAGCTAACGTTAGCCCGTCTGCGGCAGCCGGAGCTAACGTTAGCCCATCTGCGGCAGCCGGATCTAACGTTAGCCCTTCTGCGGCAGCCGGTTCTAACGTTAGCCCTTCTGCGGCAGCTGGAGCTAACGTTAGTCCGTCTGCAGCAGCTGGAGCTAACGTTAGTCCGTCTGCGGCAGATAGAGCTAACGTTAGCCCGTCTGCTGCAGCCGGATCTAACGTTAGCCCTTCTGCGGCAGGCGGTTCTAACGTTAGCCCTTCTGCGGCAGCCGGTTCTAACGTTAGCCCTTCTGCGGCAGCTGGAGCTAACGTTAGCCCGCCTGCGGCAGATAGAGCTAACGTTAGCCCGTCTGCGGCAGCCGGATCTAACGTTAGCCCTTTCGCGGCAGCCGGTTCTAACGTTAGCCCTTCTGCGGCAGCCGGTTCTAACGTTAGCCCTTCTGCGGCAGCCGGTTCTAACGTTAGCCCTTCTGCGGCAGCTGGAGCTAACGTTAGTCCGTCTGCAGCAGCTGGAGCTAACGTTAGCCCGTCTGCGGCAGCCGGATCTAACGTTAGCCCTTCTGCGGCAGCCGGTTCTAACGTTAGCCCTTCTGCGGCAGCCGGAGCTAACGTTAGCCCGTCTGCGGCAGCCGGAGCTAACGTTAGCCCGTCTGCGGCAGCCGGAGCTAACGTTAGCCCGTCTGCGGCAGCCGGATCTAACGTCAGCCCTTCTGCGGCAGCCGGAGCTAACGTTAGCCCGTCTGCGGCAGCCGGAGCTAACGTTAGCCCTTCTGGGGCAGCCGGTTCTAACGTTAGCCCTTCTGCGGCAGCTGGAGCTAACGTTAGTCCGTCCGTGGCAGCTGGAGCAAACATTAGCCTGTGTGAGGCAGCCAGGCTAGCCAGGTGAAATGCATCTCCAGACGAGCTGAGCGTGTGATGATGTCATCAGTACATCAGTACCCAGATTCATGCTGCGTGCTCCCGTTCTCCCCGAATCCTAGGTTCTTTTCTAGAACGGACTTGGTGACAACACAGGTCCGTAATCGTATTCTGGTGAACAGGTGTTGAACCAGTGGGGGCCTGACTGAGGTCCTGATTGGTGTCAAAGTTAAACTGATTCTGTTTTTTTTTTTCATTGTGCTTATTTTCCTTCATGAACATCATCAGGTTTCCTTCAGGACCAATTTCTACATGTGACGTTTGTTGGCTGTGAAATGTCTCCCAGACTCCATTCAGCTTTGCTTTTATTTTTATTTTTTAAGACTTTTCATATATTTTTACATAACTAAGGTTAAAGTTAAAAAAAATGTATTTGTAGATTTCTTTACCAGACATACAAAGGGATCAAAGTTACATTCCTCACCGTCCCACAGTGATAACAGGACAAAGTGACAATAGTGCAGATAGTGAAGCCTCTATGCTGGAGGGTTTTCTGAGCTTCCTGACAGCTCTGATGGTGGGGCAGAATTCATCTTCCTCACAGCTGCTGGTGCAGGAACAGAGGCTCCTGTAGCTCCCCCCAGAGGGCAGGAGGGTGATTGCTTAGTGGGTGAGGCGTGTTTATGTCGCGCAGGGCGGGTATCCGTTTTCTCAATAAGCTGTTATAGTCCGTGCAGCTTCCGCCCCACACTGTGATGCAGCTGGTTAGGATGCTTTCAGTAGGTGACTGATGACGTTCAGACAAAGAATTACCTTTGGTTTGGATTATTGTTGGATTAACAGAACATCAAGAACAAATGATTCCCTAATCTGATGTTGATATCAGATATCAGTTCAATATCCGCTATAAACGAGTATCAGATTATATTGGCCTCCTCTATAAACCCTGTTAAAGCTGATTGTTCCAGAAATAAATCCACCTCAGCTTTTCTATCCACGATCACAGCAGACCAACGCTGCAGGAATCACAGCGATGTTGAAGGCTTGGCTTCACTTATTATTTCATTAAATCATATTTTAAGTTTAAAGTTTCTATAACCCGTTAACATTGCAAAAACCAACCAGAAATAAGTAAAATATCTCAAGTTAAGTGTATTATCCCTTATTTTGAGCAGGTAAACAAGGTGATCTGCAATACAATTAATATTTTTACTATTAAAATGAGAGAATTAAATAATATACACTAGAAATAAGAGAATGCATTCACAATTAATGCATGCATTTACAAAAACACATTGAATTTTACAGGAATATTTCTATAGTGATCTTAAAGGGGCCTAAGAAAATTTGATTTTTATTTCAAGCACAGCGGCTTTGTAAGTTTTAAGTATTCCAACCTGTTATTATGGAAGGCATTTTATTTTGAAATTCAAAATGCAAACCTCTTCCTGTTTGCTCCATTTATATGGAAACTTTAAGTAGAATGAATCATTCCTGCAGAGCTTCCTGCTTCATTCTAAATCTGCTCAGTTTTAATCAGAAATTCTCTCTGAGTCTGTTGAGGCTGAAGGAAAACGGCTGAGTGACCTCAGAGCTGCAGACGCCCCAAAACAGTCAGTAAGGAAAGCTATGAGGTTCCTGCCTGTTTGGGGAGAGGTGTCATTACATCTGACTGGAGGAAATAAAAGTTTATTCATATTTTTATTTTTAACAATTAATAGAAAAAGTATGATCTCACTGCAAAAACCTGGAATCTAAATAAGTCATTTTTGTCTAAATAAGTGCATAAGAGAGACACTTTGCCAATGGAAGAAGACAATTTACATTTAAAATAAGAAAAAAACAATTTCATTGTTTTATTTTAAGTGCATATTATAAAATTATTTTATTCTAAGAGTATAAATGCTGATTCCATTGGCAGATCATCTTATTTACCTGCTCAAATTAAGAGTTAATACACTTCATCTAAGAAATGTTGACTAATTTTAGATTCTTTTTTGCAGTGAGCTCATGTTAGGATAATTTTTGTAAGTAGGAACAGATGAACATATTTCCAAAAAAAGTCTTCATTTTGGAGCTGCAGTTCAAAGGAAATTAAAAGCAGTTTATGTTCCTCTTGTGTTCAAAGTGATCTGGTAGAAAACAGTAGAAACAGAAAAAACAAAACTAATCCTACAACTAAATAAAAATCCAAGCAGTGAGATGAGCGTCTGCTTCCTGTTTCCACCTTCAATCTCTGATCCTGCGGAGTGGATGACCCTGAAAGGCCACCTTTGCTCCTCTGCACGGAACCAGAATCAGAACCAAGCGTTCTGAAACACGCTGAGCTGATTCATCAACACCGTGGCAAAAGTAAAAAATCAGAAACTGACTGAATATTTGTTGGTTTACAGAAGCAACCTTTAACTCCGGAGTTTAGCTTAAAATTATAAACAGTTTAAAATGTCATGTTGATCGAGATAAAAGCTCCTCTTTACAAACCTGCCACGTGACCCCATGTATACTCTTCTTTTTTAATGAGATATTTAGATTTCTTTCTTTTTATATTTGTCTTTTCTAAGTTTTACAAACATTTGTGGTGATAAAATGTCCCTTTTCTGCTGTACGTTCATACACTGGGAACATTTATGTAAAGAAAAAAACTGTTCTGAGATAATCTGATTCGTTTGTTTTTTAGCTGTACAGCAAAGCATTGCAATATTAATAGCACATAAACTGGAAAATGTTTAAATTTCTTAGTTATCAGCCTTTAAGTATGAATGAGTCATTTTAATGTGTACATTGATGATTATAATGTATTATTAAGACAATCTTTATTTTTATACAGCAAATCTAAGAGCACAGAAACAGAGTTTCTTTATACAGTGAATTTACTGAATGGTCGTTTTCACACCAGGAACATTATATTTATGCAGAGGGCCTAAACTGCTGACATCAACGTGCTCTTCTATACTCCATATTTAAGTTAATCTGATTTTAAAATAAAATGCAAACAAACTGCTTGGTTAATGTTTTTAATGTGTTTCTTATACTTATCGTTTAAGTTTTATCCAGACACACAGAGCATTGTATTAAACTGTTATAATTTTGTGTGTTTTTCTTAGATAAAGGCTGAAGGTATAAGTGAGAAAATATGAGTTGATTTCAACATAAAACAAACATGTTTGAATGGATGAAACTTGCTGCAGGTTTTTGAACAAAATATACAATCAAATCTGCAGATGGCCACCAGATGGCGACAAAGCAGCTCTGTTTCTAAACGAGAATACAAGAATGAGATGAAAAACTACAGGTCCTTTTCAAAATATTAGCATAATGTGATAAAGTTCATTATTTTCCATAATGTAATGATAAAACTTGAACATTCATACATTTTAGATTCATTGCACACTCACTGAAATAGTTCAGGTCTTTTATTGTCTTAATACGGATGATTTTGGCAGACAGCTCATGAAAACCCAAAATTCCTTTCCGGCAAAATTAGTATATCATGAAAAAGGTCTCTAAATGAGCTATGCACCTAATCATCTGAATCAACAAATAAAATATATGAATGTTCAAGTTTTATCATTACATTATGGAAAATGATTAACTTTATCACAATATGCTAATATTTTGAGGAGGACCTGTATTTATGGGGAGTCAATTTTATAAGTACACAGGCATTTCAAAGGGCTTTACATTAATTAGATAATAAAACAGATGAAAAATACGAGAAAAACAGAAGTAAAAAAATTGTACCACAAGAAGTATAATGAAAGAAATTAAAAAACATATTTAATATGTATTTATATACCCATTTCTGCACTGGTATGCTTAAATTTTTCTGAGCGTCACCAAATGACAGACCCTCATTTTTCTACAATGTTTTCGGTTTGTGATTTAGTTTCAACCTCAATGCGTCTCCCTGCCTCCATCTATGTCACGGCTGGTGCATGTTTCCAGCACTCAGAGTCCTGTATGCTGGAGAGTTTGGGAGTCCACCACGCAGAGACACACTAAACAGCATCCAATTCTCAGTAAACACCATAGGGGTGATGCTGAGAAACTAGTCCATGCATTTGTTACTTCAAGGCTGGACTATTGTAATTCTTTACTATCAGGAAGTCCACAAACTGTAGTTAAAAGCCTTCAGCTGATCCAAAATGCTGCAGCCAGAGTTCTGATGAAAATGAAAAAGAGAGATCATATCTCTCCTATCCTGGCTTCTCTTCATTGGCTTCCTGTTAAATCCAGAATAGAATTTAAAATCCTCCTTCTCACATATAAAGCCTTAAATGGCCAAGCTCCATCTGATATCAGAGATCTGATTGTTCCTTATGTTCCTAACAGAGCACTTCGCTCTCAATCTGCAGGTTTACTAGTGGTTCCTAGAATTTCTAAAAGTAGAATGGGAGGCAGATCTTTTAGTTATCAGGCTCCTCTCCTGTGGAACCAACTACCAGTTTTAGTCCGTGAGGCAGACACCCTGTCTACTTTTAAGGCTAGGCTTAAAACGTTCCTTTTTGATAAAGCTTATAGTTAGAGTGGCTCAGGTTATCCTGAGCTGTCTTTAAAGTTATGCTGCTATAGGCTTAGACTGCTGGAGGACATAGGGACCCCTTTTCATCATTCTGCTTCATTCTATCTCTATTCTCCCACTCTGCAGAATCTGTTAGTTCAATCTCTAACGTTCTGCTCTCTCTGCTTTTTCTCATAGTAGCTTCATCTGGTTTGTTCCTGTTTGGCTGTGACTCCATCCTGGAGAGAAATATCAGCTGTGCTGCTGCCATCAACACCTTTGTTTCTAGATGTTGGAGCTTGGCCTGTTTTCCAGTGTAGTCCTGTTTCTCTGACTGTGACTAACTGGATGTGCTCTCTTCATCCTCTGACATGGGAGCTGGCTCGGAGCTCGTCTGCCTGGCTGTGTGTTTCCTGGACGGGGCCGCCTGTGGAGCTGGCTGACAGTTGCCTTTTGTATCTATGCTTCTTTTTCTATGTCTGCTTCTGTCTCCTTGAACCCCAGTGGGCCTCAGCAGATGGCCACTCACACTGAGCCTGGTTCTGCTGGAGGTTTCTTCCTGTTAAAAAGAAGTTTTTCTGCTCCACTGTAGCGACATTGGAGCTGGTTTACCTTAGATAGAAAGCTTTGAACCAATCTGATTGGATGATCTGGTTGAATTCTCTATAAAGTGCCTTGAGATGACATGAGGTGAATTGGCGCTATATAAATAAACTGAATAGAATTAAACCTTCAGCTGTGAAAATAGGTAGTAAAAGTCAGCACATCACTGTCAGACAATAACAGGTCGACCGAAACATGGGAACTGAATGTTTCTCTGTTCTCGTTCTTATAGGATCAATAATCAAAGTGTAACCAGGATTATTTTCATTGATTTCATTTGTTAACTGACCTTCTTTCAGGTGCATTTCTGTAACTGTTGTGAATTTATTTCTTGAGGACTTATTATTTCCTAACCTTAAGAATGATAAGTTAATGAGTTAAAAATATAAGTTAACGTTAATGTTGATAACACAGTTCGTGCTTTAACTGTGGTTAAATTTGGGACTGCATTTATTTGTAGTTGTATTGAAGTGGACTCTATTACCCAGGATGCTCTAGGAGAAAAAAAAAAAGGGTGTGTTGTTGAGCCAAGCCGACGGGCGCACGTTGTATGTAACTTTTTCCCTTCACCGTTCTTCACTAAAGTTAAACCAAATGAAACTGACCGTCTCGCTTCGTCATTTTTAGTTGTAAGTCACAACAGTAACATAAAAGGAGTAAAACAGATTGAGGGTAGAAGTTTATTAGAATTAGCAATTAAGCAATGTAACATTCATCTACATGGGGGCAATAGAAGTAAGAAATAGGCCAATATGTAAATCCATACAGTGTTATTAAAATTGTTTTCTTCAGTCAATAAAATAAAAAAAGAATCACAGATTTACTCGTCCCTGTGGAGAGCGGAAACAACACGCTCTGATGTTACAGTAAACAAAAGAAGAACATGTACAACAGAATAGATATATTAATATTTCAAAATAAATCAAATAAATACAATAAGAAAAGGTTTGAAGAGCACTGGATATTCATTGAGACAGAAGCCTAGTAATGCACTGCACCCGTAATAGTAGTGTGTTCTTCTCATCCTACAGCACTGAGCTGGCAAAAGGAGGTGCATGGCTTTCAGATTCTTATCAATCACTTTTACACTGAGTTTCATACGGATGACAGAAGATCTGTGGCCAACAGAACAATCATTGCTTGTTAATGAATTCAGTGAAAAACTATCAACACATAATAAATAAAATACTAGATATGAAGTTAAGACAAGTGAAATCTGGAGCTGGATCCCTGCACCAAAGTGATCTTTGTGATTGTTAACCAGAACGTCATGCTCCGTTAGTGAAGTCCTGTAAAAGTGGGATTAGGCCATCCCAGCTGCTAGCCAGGCGGCGGCCATCTTGGTGTCCGGCCGGAAAACAATGTGCAGGAAAGGAGGAGGTGAGCTCAGCAGGAGGCAGTAGTTGTAGTTTAGATGGAGGCGATAATGAGGATTGTGGCGATCCATGGCTGAAAACGAGGGGAGCTCATGCAGACTGGGCCAGACGGGAGGAAGGTTCTGGGGCTGATTTCCGGGTCACACCGTGGTGCCTGGATGGATGGTTCCTTAGGTGGGACAGAGGACTGAAACGGATGATAAAACCAACACTGATGCATTCTCTGAAGCAGCTAAAAACTTTTCAACGGAAATCTATCAGTGGCGGCTGGCCAATAGAGGGCGCTAGAGCCCTGACCCACCCAACCAATGACCCTGATTAGGGCATAATAAAAAATATATTTTTTTAAGATTTATTTTTAAATAAAAATTTCACATTTTAATATATATATTTCAGATGTGCAATATAAATATTCAATCTTCAATATCGAGTAAAGCGTCACTTTTTGATGGATTGGTGACGTATTTCCGCCATAGGGTGCAGAAATGTTTACACATTGACTCGTTAAAGTTGTACATGCGCAGCAGCTCCTCTGCAATACAGAAGGAGAGGACGGCCCAGGGCGCATGTACGTTCCCGATCCGTCCCGGAAGCACGATCCGTCCTGCGCAAACAGAATAATAAGATCCCGATCGCAGAAAGACTACGTAATAACGGTACTGACAATACTTATTTATATACTTAAAACATTAAATGATGCTAAATTACATCATATAGAAAATATTGAAGACTTTTCTTGAAGTAATGGATACGTTTTCCATTCTCTCTATTGTATTGCCTGACGTCATCATGGGACACGTTCAGAGCAGTCAACGTAACGTTCCAAAGGCTGTTTAAGGGTAATGCTTTTTTTCGTTTTTAGAATATGCGATATTTACACAAATGGAAACCCCCCCACCAGAAAAAGAAAAAAGAGTTTAAAAGTAAAGTATTGCCTACCAGGAAGTTATTCTGTTCACGCAGGACGGATCAGGTAGTGACAAGCGCAGCCACGCACCGACCTAAAGTGACAGGAAGTGTACTTGCTCATCACCTGCCGCAACAGACGATTTGCGAGTGATTGACAGCAGGTGACGCAGGAGTTGGAGACGCATTGGAGAGAGAGAGAAATGGTGCAAGAAAAAATATATTCAGCAAGAAGGCTAGGCTAACTGCATACAGCTAGGCTAACTGCATGCAGCCAGGCTAACTGCATGCAGCGAGGCTAACTGCATGCAGCCGGGCTAACTGCATACAGCTAGGCTAACTGCATGCAGCCAGGCTAACTGCATGCAGCGAGGCTAACTGCATGCAGCGAGGCTAACTGCATGCAGCCAGGCTAACTGCATGCAGCCAGGCTAACTGCATACAGCTAGGCTAAGGCTTTATCCTGCTTTTCTGCCTCCTTTTTCAAACTTCAGGATGTGATCCAGCATGGATAAAGACAGCTAGGACTGATTTAAAGCAGTTTGTAGAAAAGGCAAAGAAGAATGAACAATCTGGGATTCACATGGAAAATAATAGAATATAATCTACATTTTATAGATGTTTGTTCATTTGCATAGTTGCTCTTAAATAAATAGAAAATAAATAGATGTTTTATATTAAAAAATATATAAAGCTGACTAATAGAAAATCTTCATTATTAAACTGCTACATTATTTTCTTAGGTTTGTGACACAATATTGGACAAAATACAGATTTACCCTCAGAAAGCTTTAGAAGGGCAAGATTTATGTGCAAAAATAAACCTGTTTGTGAAATTATGTTTTTTTTTAATGTTTTTGTAGTTGGCATTCATATAAATATGTTATAACTGAGTATATGTTAGATTTGTTTTTGGTAAATGTCTATTTTGAATTTATAGCCCCCCCCCTGGAGAAAACTCCATCAGCCGCCACTGGAATTCAGGTGTGTTTACCTTTCAGTATGTAGTCAGTGAGGAGAGTCGGCACCTTCTCACTGTCCTCCTTCATGGCGTAGAGAACTGTGGGAAAAGATGAGAGTCCTTCATCATTTAGAGCTTTCTGAATCATCCTCATCATCAGCTGCTGGGATGCTTACTCTTTGTGAGCATCTGGAGGTCGTCCACAGATGGAGGGGTGGTCTTCTTCTCATACGGAATCACGGTGTTCAGATACTGAATCCAAGGAGAAGATCAGAGGATTTATCAGTCCAATCACAGAACAACAGCAGCTGAGGAAAACTGGAGCTTCAGATTGGACCCTTTTGTTCATCATTCATATTAATGCAGAATAGGCCAAATGATGCAGCCAAACCTCTCAGTACCGGGCCTTTCAGAACCTCCTGTCTGCTGAGGAACCTTCCAGGACCTTTCAGAACCTCCTGTCTGCTGAGGAACCTTCCAGGACCTTTCAGAACCTCCTGTCTGCTGAGGAACCTTCCAGGACCTTTCAGAACCTCCTGTCTGCTGAGGAACGTTCCAGGACCTTTCAGAACCTCCTGTCTGCTGAGGAACCTTCCAGGACCTTTCAGAACCTCCTGTCTGCTGAGGAACGTTCCAGGACCTTTCAGAACCTCCAGTCTGCCGAGGAACCTTCCAGGACCTTTCAGGACCTCCTGTCTAATGAGGAACCTTCCATGACCTTTAAGAACCTCCTGTCTGCTGAGGAACCTTCCAGGACCTCTCAGAACCTCCAGTCTGCTGAGGAACCTTTCAGGACCTTTCAGAACCTCCAGTCTGCTGAGGAACCTTCCAGGACCTTTCAGAACCTCCTGTCTGCTGAGGAACCTTTCAGGACCTTTTAGAACCTGCTGTCTGCTGAGGAACCTTCCAGGACCTTTCAGAACCCCCTGTCTGTTGAGGAACCTTTCAGGACCTTTTAGAACCCCCTGTCTGCTGAGGAACCTTCCAGGACCTTTCAGAACCTCCAGTCTGCTGAGGAACCTTTCAGAACCTTTCAGAACCTCCTGTCTGGCAAGTAACCTTCCAGGACCTTTCAGGACCTCCTGTCTGGCGAGGAACCTTCCAGGACCTTTCAGAACCTCCAGTCTGCTGAGGAACCTTTCAGGACCTTTCAGAACCTCCTGTCTGCTGAGGAACCTTCCAGGACCTTTCAGAACCTCCAGTCTGCTGAGGAACCTTTCAGAACCTTTCAGAACCTCCTGTCTGGCAAGTAACCTTCCAGGACCTTTCAGGACCTCCTGTCTGGCGAGGAACCTTCCAGGACCTTTCAGAACCTCCTGTCTGCTGAGGAACCTTTCAGGACCTTTTAGAACCCCCTGTCTGCTGAGGAACCTTTCAGGACCTTTCAGAACCTCATGTCTGGCGAGGAACCTTCCAGGACCTTCTCGGACCTCCTGTCTGCTGAGGAACCTTGAAGGACCTTTCATAACCTCCTGTCTGCTGAGGAACCTTGAAGGACCTTTCAGAACCTCCTGTCTGCTGAGGAACCTTTCAGGACCTTTCAGAACCTCCTGTCTGCTGAGGAACCTTTCAGGACCTTTCAGAACCTCCTGTCTGCTGAGGAACCTTCCAGGACCTTTCAGAACCTCCTGTCTGCTGAGGAACCTTTCAGGACCTTTCAGAACCTCCTGTCTGCTGAGGAACCTTCCAGGACCTTTCAGGACCTCCTGTCTGCTGAGGAACCTTTCAGGACCTTTCAGAACCTCCTGTCTAATGAGGAACCATCTCACTGAGGGCTGCTGGACCAGTGATGCTTCTAAAAGCTGCTGGTCCGGTGCTAAAACCTCTGACATCTCTGGTGTCATATTTTATTTATACTTTTTAAGGTATAATAATTATTTCATAAACATGGGAGTAAAAGATGATCAGTTTGCTTTATGGAGTTCCTCAGGGTGGCGTTCTTTAAGCATGAAGCTGAAGATTCAGCAGATCGAACATGATCAGTTTTACCTGCTTCTCATTTCCTGTGCTTCCAAACGTCTGTCTGATGCCCGTCTGCAGGATGTTGGAAAGGCCCTCCATGCTGAACCGCTGCAGGTCACACACACACAGAGCGAGGGACTGTTAGAGACCAACTGAGCGAGCAGCTGATGTTCATCATAAACACCACTTTGCATTTTGACCTGACATCATCAGGTAGCCCTAGATAAACTGATGCAGTGAAATCCATTAGGCTGTTACTGGAGCGGACTGAACTGGGCTGTTACTGGACGCAGATAATAGTCTAATGGACTACAGATCCATGATGGGAAGAGGAAGAGCTGCTGGAATCTGTGATATCACCTTTCTGTTATAATACAGTATAATTGAACAGAACAACCTTTTAGAAGGCAAGAGAAAAACATATTTCCCAAATTTTTTGAATCATGAATGAGGGGCTGGGGTTGACAGTTGCCTTTTGTATCTATGCTTCTTTTTCTATGTCTGCTTCTGTCTCCTTGAACCCCAGTGGGCCTCAGCAGATGGCCGCTCACACTGAGCCTGGTTCTGCTGGAGGTTTCTTCCTGTTAAAAGGGAGTTTTTCCTCTCCACTGTCGCTACATGCATGCTTAATGAGTCAATGCAATTAACTGGTTTTACTTCAATAGAAAACTTTGAATCAGTCTGACTGTAAAGTACAGTGCCTTGAGATTAAATGTGTTGTGGATTGGCACTATAGAAATAAGTTGAATTGAATTCATCTTAAATGTCATTTTTTCAATAACTTCAATAACAATAATATAAATTCTATATTTTATTTATCTGGTTTTTATAAATTTTCAGTTTCTGTCCTCAGTCACAGATTGATCGTTTTTCCTTCCTGTCAATAATCCTAACCACTGACCTTGGCCGGCATGGTGCCGGTGTTCCCCCCGTTGGAGGACACCGCCCCCCCCTGCAGACTCAGGGCCTTGTCACGGCGTTTGCGTTTGCTGTTGTCCCGCTGCTCCTTCTGCCGGTTCTGCACCTCCATCAGAGCCGTGATGAACGTATTCTTCACCTCCTTCTCAAACTCCAGCTCATCCCGCCGAGCCAGCTGGTTGACCAGCTCCTCGGAGAACTCGCGGATGGCGGCTTCCACGCGGTGCAGCAGTTCAACAAGAGCGGAACTCGGCATGCAGCTGAGGCCTGCGGCAGAAAATGAAGGGTGAGGCTGGAATCTACCAGGAAGGACATGTCCACAAACTACAGACACCAAGTTACAGGGAGAACCAGAACTCTGACAGCATCAGAACTGCACTTCTGTTCAGGAGGGAGCTGCTGATGGACGTCCTGCTCTTCCAGAGATGATCCACCTGGGTCTGTCTCAGTAATTAACTCTGTCTATCTCCTTTAGCTGTTGGCTGAGATTTACTGGCAGCAGATTTGACTCTGAAGCTGTTTGTCTGCTAGATGAAGCCGCTACAGGAGGCTGTTCATACTGAGCCTGGTTCTGGTTCTGCTCTGCCTCTACAGGATCAACCAGGAGCTGAGAAGAAGATTCATCGATGCAATAAAAGATGTAAAGTTTGCTACAAGAGGAAAAGGTCTAGCTCAGTTCAGATGTAGAGAATTGTTTTTGCAATGCCCCTAAAGAGGAATGAAAAGCTGTGATTTTATCATGGCCCTCTGATCTGGACTTTTACGTTTTACTTTTGGTGCTTAATGTTATCCTGTGTTTCCATTTATTATCCTGCGCTGAATCTTGTTTGGCCTCTTTCTGCTCCGTTTAGGAGATTTTCTTTCTGTATGTGTTTAATTTTTAGTTAATCCTGGAACATGTTTATTCTGGTTTGCTTGGAGTCGCAATGAATCATGGGATACCCAAGGCTACAGGGGATACAGCGGACCTTTCCTGTCTCAAAAATAAGGCTGCATTTGTCACCTGCATAATGAGGAGTCTTCCAATCAGAACAGGCCTCGGCGTCGCGCTATGACGTAGCCAGTTAACGAATCTGGTCTTTAGAGGACACAGCGGCTGGATTTTAACTCAGCATTTGTGGTTCTTACTCATTAGTATCCTTTCTTTTTTCTGTTCTCTCAATTCTAGGGCCTGTTGTATTTTCGGTTGCTCTTCATTGTGCAAATACTCCTCAGATCCCTTTCAACTCTTTCTGTCCACACCTGCTCCCAGTACCAAGTACCACTGTCTGCCATTTTGGGTCCTTAACTAAATAAACTGTGACAGGATAACCACAGGGAAAACATCATATATTTAATTCAAGGACATTAATTGAAACAGAAGATAAATTAAAGAAATGTCTATTTTAAACAATATTAAATGTTTATTCCATTTATTCTAAATGGAAGAGAGAAGATTTTTTTATTATTTATCTGCTTTGATCAGAGTTAATTGGAACTTTGAAATCTTTGTTTTCCTGCGGTGTCATGTGGCACAGCGGCCCAGAGAGCAGGATGTCCTGCGGTCGCCATAACAACCACTGGATCTTATCAATGTAACGGTAGAGCTCCAATGACCTCATGCAGCGGTGATCTACAGATTAATATGTGTGTGCACTAATTTATTTCAGCTGGAACTAAGTTATAACCAGTTATACTGATGAAAATGTTTTCATACACTGGGCGGATTTACATGCAAACTGGTTTTCAGCCAGTTCTAATATCTAAGACCATCACTGACTGTGGCTACTTGACACTGGACTTCTGGCATTTTGGCATTTCCTTCTCCCCAGTCTTCCTCCAGACTCTCGCACCTTGATTTCCAAATGACCTGCAGAACTGCTTTTTGTGTCTCTGCTTCCGTCTCCTTGAACCCCAGTGGGCCTCAGCAGATGGCCGCTCACACTGAGCCTGGTTCTGCTGGAGGTTTCTTCCTGTTCAAAGGGAGTTTTTCCTCTCCACTGTCGCTACAAGCATGCTTAGTGTGAGGGATTGTGAATTTGGCGCTATATAAATAAACTGAATTGAATTGAACTGAGCAACAGTCCAGTGCTGCTTCTCTGTAGCCCAGGTCAAGCGCCTCTGCTGCTGTTTCTGGTTCTAAAGTGGTTGACCTGGGGAATGCGGCACCTGTAGCCCATTTCCTGCACATGCCTTTGCACAGTGGCTCTGGATGTTTCTACTCCAGACTCAGTCCACTGCTTCCGCAGGTCCCCCAAGGTCTGGAATCTACCCTTCTCCACAATCTTCCTCAGGGTCCGCTCACCTCTTCTGGTTGTGCAGCGTTTTCTGCCACTTTTTCCTTCCCACTGAGGTGCCTTGATGCAGCAGCACTCTGGGAAGAGCCTATTGGTTCAGAAATATCTTTCTGTGTCATTCCCTCTTGCTTGAGGGGGTCAATGATGGCCTTCTGGACAGCAGGCAGGTCGACAGTCTGACCCATGATTGGGGTTCTGAGTGATGAACCAGGCTGGGAGTTTTAAAGGCCTC
The DNA here is from genome assembly GCA_030533445.1 of Cyprinodon diabolis. Taxonomy (NCBI): domain Eukaryota; kingdom Metazoa; phylum Chordata; class Actinopteri; order Cyprinodontiformes; family Cyprinodontidae; genus Cyprinodon; species Cyprinodon diabolis. The sequence continues at coordinate 44,268,088 of CM060072.1, read as the reverse complement.
AGGAATCCTCTGCTGGTGTTTAGAGTTCATTTGTTGATTCAGATGATTAGGTGCATAGCTCGTTTAGAGACCTTTTTCATGATATCATGATATGCTAATTTTGTGAGATGTTAAGCAATCCACAAAACTTTGTTTCCAAGTTTGAAGATGTTTCTCTTCCCATCCAGGAAGCTTTTTCAATTCAAAATGTCAGAAATTGAAACGGATGAACGAATGATAGTGCTATCATTGCAACCCCAACCCCTTTATAGGGGGGGAAAAAGACCTCTCCTCTTCAGCGAGGCCAGCAATTCCCTTTAATGACCATCCTTTCAGAGACATAGACAGGTATGGGGCATTGCAGGCTAACAAAGAAGCCAAATGACCCCCATTCCAAAGGGGGGGACCCGTTCATCTGTTTCTGTTTGCATGTTTTCTGAACAAAAACCAGGCTTTGTTGGGCTGCTGGATAAAACCTGGAACTCAACGCTATTTCTGACATTTGGAATTGAAAAAGCTTCCTGGATGGAAGAGAAACGTCTTCAAACTTGGAAACAAAGTCCAGTGGATTGATTTCAACTTTTTTGGAAGATTTCAGATTATTTTTGGCTGCTGCTCTAAATGTTCTGATAATTGCTACTGAGATTTACACACAGTTTACACATTTTTTAGTGATAATAAAAGTTTATTGATTCTTCGAAAACTCTGAAATGTTCCAGAACAGAGATTGATTCGGCCATGAAAGATTTTAATAGAAATAGTTTTGGAAAGTTAAAAACAATAAATTAGCTTATTAGAGCAGCTGACAGTTCGGTTCATGTAGATAATCTACAGCTTTAGTAAAACAAGAGATTTGAAGCTTTTTACAGACTTTTCCTTTTTGTTAAATTGATAATAAATCAGTGATTATTTAAATTACCTGATTTATACATTAAAATCTTTGACCTAAAAGAGAAATCTCTCCGCCATCAGGATCCTGGATCAGTTTCTACCCTACCTTCATAGGAGCAGTTGCTGTTGGAGGCCAGAGACAGCTGCCTGATCTCCTCCAGCAGGGAGGGGTTGGTCCTGGAGGAGCAGAGGCTGCTCTCCTCCTCATCCTCCTCCTCCGTTTCACCAGGATCTGGAGAGTTCTCCATCATCTCAACGATCTCCTCGATTACCTGAGAGACGGAAAGATGAAGGTGGGGGGGGGAGACGGGTGAGGAAGGAGATTTGGACACGGTTAAGTGCACACGGCTTTATGGTTTCCATTTAGGAGCCAAACGTCTCCTCTGTATGCATGAATGTTGTCCATTATTAATGGACTGCAGCCAGGAAGAACGCTGCGGTGTCAGATGGATAGACAGCTTACTGAGCAGCCTGACGCTCCACCCTGCCTGCTTTTATGTGGGATGTCTGATGCTGAGCACTGCAGCCAGAGCAGAACTTTACCCTTTACCCTTATTTTAAGGGTAAAGATATTAATTCCATCGGCAGATCATCAAACCTGCTCAAATTAAGGGTAAATACACTTATGTACAGGTATAGAGGAAGATCTTTTATTTCTGGGTGGATCATCAAAATCATTGGTCCTCCTAACTGTCAATCATTCTGGTGATATGTTTACGTAGGTCGTCCTACGTGCTTGTCCCGTTAGCTATCTTTTTCTTTAAGGCATAGATCTGTGGTGAGCTCACCTTTCTCACCGCGGTTCTTTGAAAATGGGCGAGGGTTGGAAGAGAAAAAGTGTCTACGAAGTGGATAAGAAGAAAAAATGGCCTCAGAAGAGGCAGATATATCCCATAATGCTTTGCACACAAAGCATTATGGGATTTGCTGTCACAGCGCCCCGCTGTGATTAGTCCCCATACGCTGTTGGGTAGCGACAGAGTATGGTGACTAATAACAAAGCTGGCGCAGGCACTGCGCGGTGGAGGAGGAGTTACATGACCAATGGAGCAAAAAGCAGTGATCATCTGTCTGAACGGTCAGTTAACTGAGTTCACCATAAGGTTCACTATATAGTCCCTGTTGTAGGTAGAGATCAGCACATTTTAAACAAAGCGTGCACAAGGAGAAATGGGCTCGTGCACGCTCTCGCACGGAAATTTTTCTTTAAAAAATCCTCCACAATACCTTTAATTTAAGAATTGTTTTTACTTCTTTCTAGATCATTTCTTTCAGGGAGACATTTGCACCGTTGGTTTGGACAAATTCAGTACAGCTCTCAAGACATTAGTGCAGCAGTGATAAAATGTAAACATGGTGATCAGATGTAAACATAAGACTGAGATATGATTTACTGTTTCCAACATTTAGCTTTTTTTCTTTTTAACCCCATTTTATACAACAGTTTAACAGTGTGATGGCGGTGGGGAAGAAGCTGCTGCAGAACCTGCTGGTCCTGCATTGAATGCTGTGAAGCCTCTTCCCAGAGGGCAGCAGGGAGAACAGTCCATGGTGGGGGGGTGCGGGGTCGTTGATGATGTCACGGGCTCTGGACAACGGTAGTAAAGGTAGTAAAAAAAACTGAAAGCTTCTCCAGCATCATGAACACGTAGGAACATTAAAGACCTATCCTTCCCTCCTCATGAGGTCATGTTGGTGGTTTGGCTCCACGGCTCTAATAGAGGCTCTAATAGAGCGCTGCACTGACTGATCAGTGCAGCGCTTTGCTAAGTGCTGAACCTGGACCTGACTCAGCAGCTCCCTCTGAATGAAAAGCTCACCATGAATCCAAATGTTCTGGTCTGCTCAGCTCTGCTGCAAATGGACACATCTAATAAAGTCGCAGTATTTGGATCAGTCTAACCTCAGAAATCATTTTCATGCTTTTGAGAAAAACTGGATACATGTTTTCTTATCATTAGTTATGCAAACAACAAGTAAGTAAAGCTAAAAAATCTGAACCAGAAAGAAAGAAATGCATCTCTGACCTGATCTGCTGTAATCAGAGGCTCCTCATTCAAGCAGTTGGCGTTCTCGTTCTTCTCATTCATTTCCTCCTCCTCTTTTTCATGGATCTGAAGATCAGGAGAAAAATGCGGCAACGATTAAAGGCTTTTCCACATTTCTGTAGAACGTCAGGATTAATACAGAACCACTAATCCAAGGATTGTGTTCCAGGGTGGGAAAACACACCGCCATGTTGGTTTCCAAACAGAATCAGTTCTGACTTATGTTCATTCACTGATGCTGGTTTCAAATGAAGCTAGAAAACAGATTTAATGACCTCTGGAAACGATTAATGCATTCTCACTGTGCGTCTAGTAACAGTTAAATGGACGCACTGTAAAAAAGGAACAAATTAAAAAAGATTTTCTTGAAATAAGTGTGTTTGCATTTGATTTAAGAAGGTAGGTAAAATAATCTCCCTGCTGTAGGTGGACAGAGTAAGCTGTATTTATATAATTATCTTTTTTGGGGGAAAAATGTTGATTTTACTGGAAGATCGCTGTAAAAAATTAAATATAACTAAATCAACTACTTTTGAAATAAGTTTATTTTCCATTTATTAGAGACAGAATTATTATTTTCAAACTGAATAAGATGATTTACTTAAAAAAAGGAACATTTGATTCAATTATCTTATTTCAGGTTTATAATACTCAGCTATCTTATCGTAAAGAAAACAATATTCCACATGTAGATCATTAACCTGCTCAAATGAATAAATTGTATGAAATTATCTAAATAAAACATCCTTCGTTTTTGGTTTGCGTCTCCACATTATGTGGGACATTAAAAGACGGGTCAAAAGTATTAATATTTATTAAGTAGATCTATAAATCCTGCTGTTTAATAACACTTTTGTAGAAGTTAGAGGATCAACAAGATTTTTACTGCAGTAAAAGTGTAAAAGTACCATTTTTGAAACTACTTAAAGTATCAAAGTAAAAGTAATGCAGGAAAAAATATTAAGGCCAGAAGCTTTACTGCTCTAACCTATTAAATTTTTTACATTTTTCTATAATTCTGGATGATAACTTCCTTAGACTTCATTTCTCGGTTTTATAACTAATGGTAAAAGTTTCACATTTAACTTTGCATCATCTTGGAAACTATTTATTTCCGGCCATAATGAAAATGAGTTTAAATGAAACTAAACTAACGAGTCTATTTTTAAAATGTAAGGAGTAGAAGTAAAAAGTTTGTACTTTACTTTGTAACCTGACGCCTCTGGTTGTTAAAATGCTGCTCTGGGTTTCCCACAACCTTTATCATATTTATGTACATTTACGGCTAAGTACATCCCAAAGAAGTTAGGAAAATAAACACGAGTAGAGATCTGAATAGGAATCCCTTCCAGCAGTGTCATAGATATAAAGTGAACAGAAAAGGCAGGTACCTCGTGGTCAGAGAGGTTTCCGTTCAGCCCCTCAGAGTTTGGGCCGTCCCAGCTGGAGATGTAGTTGTCAGTTAGAGCGTCCCACACGCTGCAACGCAAAACACACAAACTTTCAGCTGTGGTAAGATTGAAAAAAAACAACCGTATAAAAGTAATTCAGTGCAAACAACCCAAAGGTCTCTGTTTTGTTGAAAATGTTCATAGCTGAGACTGAGGTAAAGCTTCTCACAGCATTGTGCAGAGCAGCCAGCGTCTGCAGCCTGGAGGAGGAACAATAGAACTGGGAGAAAACATTTTTGTGTTTTTGTTTGGGCCGTGCTTGCAGACGATGCTGTGGGCCTGCTGCTCTGCTCCCACTGGCACACAGAGCACAGTGGGTCCTTTCAGCCAGCAGATTACCTCACCACTCATTCCTGCACACATTCAATACTCTGCATTCAACAAAAAGGGTGCAAGTTATTCTTATCTTTTTATTTGCCTTTTGCTTTAGAAAAAATGTTTTTGTAGTTTAACCATGATGATGATGATGATGATGATGATGTCACTGGGTCCATGCTTTAGATGTTGCCAGGGCCATGCATGTTCTTCTTATCACTCCAGATAAATGGTCCGGATCCTAACGGGCCTGATAGGCAAGGGTGTAACTTTGTGATGAAAGATGGTGGGGGCGCTCTAAGGATGGGAGGCGCTCTAAGGGTGGGGGGCGCTCTAAGGATGGGAGGCGCTCTAAGGGTGGGGGGCGCTCTAAGGATGGGGGGCGCTCTAAGGGTGGGGGGCGCTCTAAGGGTGGGGGGCGCTCTAAGGATGGGGGGCGCCCATTGGTGGGGGGCGCTCTAAGGATGGGAGGCGCTCTAAGGATGGGGGGCGCTCTAAGGATGGGGGGCGCTCTAAGGGTGGGGGGCGCTCTAAGGGTGGGGGCGCTCTAAGGATGGGGGGCGCTCTAAGGATGGGAGGCGCTCTAAGGGTGGGGGGCGCTCTAAGGATGGGGGGCGCTCTAAGGGTGGGGGGCGCTCTAAGGGTGGGAGGCGCTCTAAGGGTGGGGGGCGCTTTAAGGGTGGGGGGCGCTCTAAGGATGGGAGGCGCTCTAAGGATGGGGGGCGCTCTAAGGGTGGGGGCGCTCTAAGGATGGGAGGCGCTCTAAGGATGGGGGGCGCTCTAAGGATGGGGGGCGCTCTAAGGGTGGGGGCGCTCTAAGGATGGGAGGCGCTCTAAGGATGGGGGGCGCTCTAAGGATGGGGGGCGCTCTAAGGGTGGGGGCGCTCTAAGGATGGGAGGCGCTCTAAGGATGGGGGGCGCTCTAAGGGTGGGGGGCGCTCTAAGGGTGGGGGCGCTCTAAGGATGGGAGGCGCTCTAAGGATGGGGGGCGCTCTAAGGGTGGGGGGCGCTCTAAGGATGGTGGTGCTGCTGTGTGTCTCTCCTCCAACCATGTAGCGACTCTGTACGTCAGTGAAATGTAACAAATCAGATGTCTCAAAGCAACAGATCCGACGATGTTACCATCGGGAGAGAGGAAAAAAAAACATGGACTTAAAACACTCTGAACACAGTTAGCGGCACCCAACTCTGTTACATCTGGCTAAAATAAATAAGCGGAAAGAGGAAAACAGAGAGGGAATTATTGGTGGGCGCTGTCCCCACCAGTCCTTCAGAAAGTTACACCTGTGCTGATAGGCCGGTTCATCCAGTTCAATTAAACGCCTTTTGGTTTGTCACAACGCGTGTCAGTTCAATCTGTACATTTTCAGGAGATTGTGGAACATTTGCAGAGGAAGACCAAAGCTGTCATTATTGGACCTCAGAGTAGAAGGGTGGACAAACCTCAGTGTGTCATGGCAGATGGCTGCTCACACTGAGCATGGTTTTGTTTCTGGTTCTGCTAGAGGTTCCCTCCTGGGAAAAAGGACTGTTTTCCTCTCCACTGTTGCTGCATGCATGCTCGGTGTGAGGAATTGCTGCAGAGCCAATATCTACTGTCTCTACCTGCTCATCCAGGAGGAGAGAATCCAGCAAAGTTGATGGATGCATGCAATCAGCAGGTTATCCTCAGATAGAAACCTTGAAAGTGTGAATTGGTGCCACAACTGGTTTGATTTCATACTGACCGGTTTTGATGATTATAAAGTGTTAAAGATCAGTTATATAACAAGCAGAAGCAAAGCTAATGGGCAAGTATTCATTAAAAGAAGACAGTTTAAAGCACATATATCATTCTTTACACTTTACATTCATTTTGTAATATAAGTTGAATATGTCTGCAGGGCTATAGGTTTAAAGTCTTTAGGTATATGTGCTCGTAATTATCCTTCTTCCCTGGTCTGGTTTTTTTAATTAGACACGTAAAATATCTAAATAAAACATCCTTTATTTTTGGTTCTCATCTCTACATTATGTTAACAGAGCTGTCTAAATAATTCATGTTTATTACTGCAGTAGAAGTTTAAAAACACTTTTGTAGAGGTTAGAGAATGAACCTCAGCCTTTTACTTCAGTAAAAGTGTAAAAGTACCACTTTAAAAACTACTTAAAATATAAAAGTAAAAGTAATGCAGGAAAAATTGTTAAGGCAAGAATCTTTACTGCATTAAAGGAACATTTCTCTACAATTCTGGATGATAACTTCCTTAGACTTTATTTGCTTAGTTTCATAACTAATGCTAACAGCGTCACATTTAACTTTGCATCATCTTGAAAAACTATTTATTTTGGTCTGTGGTGAACAACAAGTTGGGGCAGCACATCACAAAGAGTCCAACCACAAAGAAATTAATTGTCTGGATGAAACTGATTATTTTTTTAAATACCAACAGACTTGAATGAAAAATGAGCTTAATTGAAAGAAAACTAACTTTCATACTGACCATTTTGGGAAATTATTAGTCACATGTGACCCTCACTGTAATCCAGAAGTGGATGCTTACATATGTTTTTTTTTTTTAGCTTTTTGCTGAAATTAACAGCAGGGCATGAGTAATCAAAGGTAGAATTAAAGCGATGAAACTAAGACTAGCGTGCTGGATGTGAATCAGGAGTGAGAAGGACTTTAAAGGTCCAGCTAATCAACTGCAGCAATGCATAATGAGGGAAAGCCATACAGAAGGCCAAATTTGTCAAAATAGTTAATTAAAAGGGGAAAGAAATATTCAATAAGTATTACATTTAAAACAGGGTAACGATAGGGACCACCTGGAGGTCAAAGATTCTTGCAGCATTAGGAATAGAACTCAGGTTTATAAGCAGCAATGTGACCAAAATACAGCAAACAGTAGATGGACTAATTTATAGAGTTCTTCTCGAGTTCCACTGACCACTCATAGGAAGCTCATCTGTAATGATTCCTGTTTTTCTGCCTAAGAAGCTGAAGTTTTCAGTCTCACAGCGCCACTTCCTTCTTCCTCTGCTGCACTGATAATCAGGCGAGCAGCACACCTGAGGCAGCTCCTGTAACCTCCTATTTATATGACTGGATGATCTGGTTGAAGTGCCTTGAGATGACATGTGTTGTGAATTGATGCTATATAAAAAAACTGAATTGAATTGAATATCCTAAAGTTGCTGCACCTGGAACGAACTATATATTCCTGTCTTTCCCAGTAGGCAGTCGCCAGATTCTTGAAAGCCATTCCTGTTAATACATCATCCAGCATCCCTAGTTTTGAGATTGACCTGCCTTGCCTCTCAATCGAGTCTGTTTGCCTTTGCTCTTGTATGAATTGTTCTGTCAATCATGTAGGATCCAAGCCTGGACCTCAGCTTTGCCTCCTGCCTCTGGAAACCTCTGACTGCTTAGTGTGCCTCCTGTTACCAAATCTAGATTTCAGATTCCCCTCTCATCTAGCCCTTCTGCCCCGTGGACTGTCTCTATGTGCATGACCCCTGGACTGACTATGACACCCCTGCTAGCTTTAGCGCTGTATAGCACCCTCAAGATAAATCTAAAATCAAAAGCATCCAGATCAACATCACTAAGTGTTCTCATGCCTGTTCTGCTCCCCACATCCACTCAGTTCCTGTTCCTATTTTTTATGTCTTTCAACTCTTACTTCTTGTGTTAGCTTTTTCGGGCCTTATTAGAATATCCTGAAGTTGCTGCATCTGGTAGAAGCATTTTATCACATAATTCTAAAGAATCATAGAAATGTATCTGAAACTGCACAATAGGGTCAAATACACAAATGAAAACCTAGATGGTTTGGACAAATAGTCAGTGGTGGTGCTAGGAGATGCACATGTGTTTTATGTACAGCAACCAAAGTTAAAGAATGCTTTTTTTTCTATATCTATGGAAAAATAAACCTTTTAAAAGGATGTAGAATCTTGTGGGAAGACAATAGTAGAGTTATTAAGTTTAAGCTTGATTAATTGGCTAAGATCCATTTCTTTCTTTGCAGTAGTTTATTCTTTGGTAAATGTTGTGTTGTAGTAATAAACATAATACTTACAGAACTGGTTTCAGTGAATTAGTGGATTTAATCCATTCCAGCACAGATAAAGTGGATGTCTCTGTGGTGCTTTTATATAAGTGATCAGCTGTCTCTTCAGGCTAGAATCATTCTTCTGAGTTAAGAGTTTGAAGTTAATGAATAATGATTAATAACTGGAGTTATAAATCACAATTGTTAACATTTCACTGTGGTGAAATAAAACCCAGGTTCCCAGCTCGCTGAAAATCCACATTTGGTTAATTGAGTAAAAATATTTTTACTGATAATCCAAATTGTCAATTTAAACCATAAAAGCTGGTAGCCTTGATCACAATTATCTAAAATATCTGTTTGTCGAGGATTTATTTTTATTAGATAACAAAATACATATTTTTAATTTAATTAATAAATATTCATAAACCAAAAAATATAGCTGCAGAACATGATTCTGTTAAGACCTTATTGGCAAAACTCAGTGGCGGAGCTAGGTGGGGGGCCAGGGGTGGCCATTGCCCCGCTCTGCCAATAATTGGCCACCCACACCATTTTTTACCTCTAATACAGATGGTGGAAGCAGAAATACTCTTAAGTGAAATGTTGTAACTTATTTAACATTTTAATTCTTCATATATTAACAATGACTTGACAAAAGAAACCCTGTGGTTAATTATGCTCATCAATATACTAACAATAAAGATAATATTATTATTAATATTATTATATGATAAACACAGAATTCCTGCTCTTTTCAGAACTAGATTTTGTCTAATGTGGGGTAAAGAGAAAATTATGTCTCTACAAGTCATCTCTGAGTCTTCAGTGAAATCAAAGATAAATAACTACTTTATTAATAAATAATCCATTTAATGTAGATATTAGTAAAGGTAAATATTAATTTTATGCAGAATGGTTATTGATAAAAAAAAGGTAAGTAATGATGATGAATAAGAAGTTTTCCCCAGAACTAAAACCTGAAAGAATTTTGTCCACTTTAATGTAGACAGAATGGATGTTTAAATACATGCGTCTGTTTGTTAGCAAAGGCTGAAGGAAAGTATGGTCTTTCTTTATTTAGAAAACATGGATGTTGTGCTCGTTCATTTTCATGTTGGAACAGTGTAGATTGACCCTGAGCTTCTGGTGCTTATTTCTGCCACCCCTCAGTGAACATTGGTTATTGCTTGGACACCATTATTAAAATGTTCTGGCTACACCTCTGGTACAACGGTTTAAAACTGCAGCAAAACTGATTGAAATGCTCTCTATAACGCAGATTCAGATCCTTTCTGTCTGACCGGGTCCAGACAGTTGGTTGGTTGGTTGGTTCTACATGAACTGGGGAACCACAGGGTTTAGTGTGCAGGCCAGTTATCGTTAGCAGCCAAATGCATCATTTTACTTGGTGAAATCATCACACAGCATAGGATAAATGTCCACTGTTACGCTGATGATACTCACCTATATTTGTCTAAACTGTAGATCTTAGTGAATCCAGACATAAGGTTGTAACAGGTGTTTCTAAAAACTCTACAATGTTGACTTTTAAATTTAAATAAGTAAGAAAATCAAACTGTTTAGTTAGTCTCTTAGTTTGGCCTTTAATTAGAGTCAGTAGTAAAGTAAAGAACCTTGATGTTTTCTTAGAGCAGGATGTGTAATTTAAACCCCAAATCAAACAGGATTGTGCAACTTCCTTCTCTCGCCTTCATAATATTAATATAAAAAACACCCTCTCTCAGATTGATGCTCAAAAACTATTTACAGGTTATGCAAAGGCTTGATTCCTTTTTAAATTCTCTACTATCTGAAGTCCAAAGCTGCAGGTAACAGCCTTTAGCTAATCCAAAACTGTAGGAGCTTTGATGACAGCACTGGGATGCTGTGGTCAATCCTGCATGGTTTGGAGCTCCATGTTATGTGTCTATTGGCTAGTAGCCACTGAAGAGTAATCATTCTGTTTAATACTCTCCTCTCAATCAGCATGTTGGACTCTGTTTTATCCTGTACCAGGCAGAAACTGCATGGATTAGGTCAGAAAGTGCCAGGCTGGGTTCTGAGCCAAGCTGCAGATTGATGGAAAAGATTCCTGCTGCTCTGAGTACCTGCTGATATTCTGTTGAATCAGACAAACTGGAAATGTTTCCTGTATGTAATACCATCCTGCCTCCATTTCTGTTAATAAATGCTTGTTTCCTGTCTCCAAGTACCACGGATGGGACTAAATACACAACCGATGGAGAGTTTAGAAATGCTTTACTCTGCTGCATAAACTGTGGTTTAATAAAAATATCAAATCCTGACTCTGCCCAGTGTCTGGGTCTCCCACCAGTCCTTCCTTCTCTATCTATCATCAGTGTAATGTAATCAGGCAGATTTATTATTCACATTGTTATGCGTTTGGCGATGAACATTCATCTCCTCCTGGTTATTTTTTTTTTTTCATTTCCTGAGTCTCTCCTTCTAACATGAAAATCAGTCTATTTTTAGTTGTCTCTGGCTCCAGGGAGAGCAGCGGCGTCTGTGTTTGTGCCTTAGAAACCTCACACTCCACGCAGGAGGATGTGGCAGTCAGCTGGTGGAGAGGCCATGACTGAAGCAGAGCCAAAGCTAACCGAGGCGTAGGAAAGCGCTCACTGAATAATTCAACATGCAGCCAAAGAAGGTGGCGGAAGGCGTTTGGAGCTGACTGACTGATTGTTTGGGTACATGGTGGTCTTTGTTCGATGCCTCTGAGCCACTGCTTCAGTCCTCACTGCAGGGAATGAAAGGACTGGATAGCAGCTTGGTCAGTGCGTTGCTAAGTGATTAGCCTCAAAAAGACAGGAATGGATCTCCATTGCTATCACTGAGTGTGTGATTTATCCATATTTCATCATGTAATACATGGAAATGTTCAGATGATTCCCTGTTTAAAGGCAGAGACCCGCTCAGAGCTCCCTGGGTCAGACTGGTAGGATAATCTGGAGGAACCGTCTCATTTTTCCCCTCAGAGAAAAACAGGCGAGTTTTTATATCAGATATTAATTAATTAAAGAAATACAAGTTTGGTTTATAAATTATTATTTTAACCAACCTCATCCTTTCACCATCCATCCATCCATCCATCCATCATCCGTCATTCATCATCCTCCATCCATCCATCCATCCATCATCCATCCATTTATCATCCATCCATCAATCCATCCATCCATCCATCATCCATCATCCATCCATCAATCCATCCATCCATCCATCATCCATCATCCATCCATTTCTCATCCATCCATCTATCCTTCCATCATCCATCCATCAATCATCCATCATCCATCCATCCATCCATCCATTTATCATCCATCCATCCATCCATCCATCCATCCATCATCCATCCATTTATCATCCATCCATCATCCATCCATCCATCCATCCATCCATCATCCATTCATCCATCCATCAATCCATCCATCCATTTATCATCCATCCATCCATCCATCCATCCATCATGCATCCATTTATCATCCATCCATCATCCATCCATCCATCCATCATCCATCCATCCATCCATCCATCCATCATCCATCCATTTATCATCCATCCATCATCCATCCATCATCCATCCATCAATCATCCATCCATCAATCATCCATCCATCCATCAATCATCCATCCATACATCCATCCATCATCCATCCATCCATCCATGTTCCATCCATCATCCATCCATCATCCATCAATCATCCATCCATCCATCCATTTATCCTCCATCCATCCATTTATCCATCCATCATCCATCCATCCATCAATCCATCCATCCATCCATCAATTATACATCCATCCATCCATTCATCCATCCATCATCCATTCATTCATTCATCAATCCATCCATCCATCAATCATCCATCATCCACCCATCCATCCATCCATCCATCCATCCATCATCCATCCATCAATCATCCATCCATCCATCCATTCATCCTCCATCCATCCATTCATCCATCCATCATCCATTCATCCATCCATCCATCAATCCATCCATCCATTTATCATCCATCCATCCATCAATCATCCATCCATCCATCCATCCATCAATCATCCATCCATCCATCCATCCATCCATCCATCCATCCATCCATTTATCCCTCCATCCATCCATCCATCCATCCATAATCCATCTATCCATCCATCCATCCATCCATCCATTCATCCATCCATCCATCATCCATCATCCATCCATCAATCCATCCATCCATCCACCCATCCATCAATCATCCATCCATCCATCCATCCATCCATCAATCATCCATCCATCCATCCATCCATCATCCATCCATCCATCATCCATCCATCCATCCATCATCCATCCATCATCCATCCATCATCCATCCATCCATCCATCATCCATCCATTCATCCATCATCCATCCATCCATCCATCCATCTATCCATCCATTCATCCATCCATCCATCCATCATCCATCATCCATCCATCAATCCATCAATCCATCCACCCATCCATCAATCATCCATCCATCCATCCATCCATCAATCATCCATCCATCCATCCATCCATCCATCCATCCATCCATCCATCATCCATCCATCCATCATCCATCCATCCATCCATCATCCATCCATCATCCATCCATTTATCATCCATCCATCCATCCATCCATCATCCATCCATTCATCCATCCATCATCCATCCATCCATCAATCATCCATCCATCCATCCATCCATCCATCCATCCATCATCCATCCATCCATCATCCATCCATCATCCATCCATCCATCAATCATCCATCATCCATCCATCCATCCATCATCCATCCATCCATCCATCATCCATTCATCCATCAATCCATCCATCCATTTATCATCCATCCATCCATCATCCATCCTTTCACCATCCATCATCCATCCATCATCCATCCATCCATCATCCATTCATCCATCCTTTCACTATCCATCCTACAAGTATTTGTGTTCAAACAAGTCATCATATATTCTAAGCATTTTCTAGATCAACTTATAACATAAATTATTTTAGAACAGTTGAAATAAAATGGTAAATTGTATTTTTTTGTTCTTCTCTAGAAACCAAAACACAACGCAGTCTTTGAGAATTAATTTGTAGATGGTAAAAATTAGTGCAGACTTTCACCTCAACAGAGAGCGCTGCTAAACATTATATGACTTCAAATCCACATTTAAACCTTTAATAACTACCCACATAATGTTTCATTCATCTTTGGATGAGAGGTCACTACATCAAATCAGGACTGACATGTTTTTCTGCTTCACTTTGACATTACATTTCATAATCTTTCCATATGAATCATTTCCAAATGTGCTGATAATCTGCAGCTAATCCGTCCCCTTCAGGAAGTAACGTGGCTGGAACCTGTTTTCCAAAGTTAGACGGAGCAGAGTTAAATGACTCATTTTCACCTTCTGGGATTAAAATGGATCCCAGTATATTGACATGGGATCCACTCAGTAGAAAGATGATCTAAATCCAATCTGAGATGAACAAACTTAAGACTGTTATTGATGATTTAAAGTCAAAGCAAGATTAGGAAACTCTGAGGATAGCCCTTAATTTAGCAACAAGGTGAAGTCATCCTTCTCTGAATGAGCATCTCACATCAAGCCAAACAATTTAGACCAAGCTCTAATTTATGTTGGGTTTAATGAATTTTAGTAAAGCTTCAGCTGTTGGTCCTGTTGGCATAGATCTAGAGCATCCAGAGCAGGTGAGTGAGGCTGGGATGATCAGTTCCTGAGGCCGGGGGGGGGGGAAGGGGGATTTACCATTAGGCAATACCAGGTGGTTGCCTAGGGCCCCATTAAACTCTGTTTCCATGTATGTTTAATGCAACTATTCCTTATTTGTGCACATTAATTATTTTTTTGATAAAAATCCTTTGGCTAAAATGCCATCATGCAGTGTTGCCAACTTAGCGCTTTAGTCGCTATATTTAGTGACTTTTCAGACCCCTCTAGCACTTTGATTTCTAAAAAGCTCCTAGCGCCAAATCTAGAGACTTTTTTCTGCTACTGGAGACTTTGGAGAAAACATCTAAAAGCAGCGAACTCTGCTCTCCAGAGCAAGTAGATTGGTAACCCCGCCTCCTGCTCTCCTCTATCTTGTCTGCTGTCATGATTCATGCAGCTATTATTTCATCCAAATGAAAAATGGAGAACAGATAAGCAGATCATGGCTTGTCTACAGTGAAAAGAAGGACTGGGTTATTTACTTTGGCCTTTTTGGAAACACAGGAAGGAGCAATCAGCTAAGTGAAGGTTTCGCATTTACTCTTTGTTTTCTGCCAAATAAACAACAGCAGAGCAGAATTAATTTTTTCACCTCCTGACTGTAGATTTCAGTTACATCTGATCCTGGGGTTCACCAGATTATTTTAGCTGATATCTTGAAGGACTCTTAGAAATGACTCAGTTTTCCGAATGTGAGACAATAAAGGGATTTCTTGTATTTTATTCTATATTATATATATTTTAAATATATATTTTAAATATTTCATATATAAATATATATATATAATATATTTATATTTTTATATTTATATTTTTATAAAGATGTGGTCTGTTTTTATAATGTTGTCATTCTGTCATTTTCCATCCATTATGAGTTAAGACATTAATGGCTTCCTGCTTCCTGTTTGGACCTGTTCACTTCCTGTTTGGATTAACTGAGTGTGCAGCTGCTGCAGCTGTCCAGAGGAACTCCATCTGAAGTTAAGTTATTTTCTCTGTGATATCTCTGTATCTAAGTAACTCTAACTGACTACTTTAAAACATAGCACCTTCTGCTGCACTTTTCTACTGAGCACTTGTCAGTTTCACACAGTTTTATTTCTGATAGCAAGGAGAAGCTAGCCTAGGCTAGCGCTAGCTTAGCATTGCTATGGCTTCTCTCTCTCCCTCCCTTGACTCTTTTCCAACTCTTCCTTCTTCCTCTCCTCTCTCCTGCTCTCTGTGTCAGATGTTCAGTTATTCCTCTGCCTCCTTTAGTGATAATGGGATGTGTAATAAGTGTAGTATTTTTGTAGCTTTGGAGGCGAGGGTGTCAGAGTTAGAATCCAGGCTTCAGGCTGTTGAACATCCAGGAGTTAAAGTAGGCCCCCCACCTAGCTGTCCTCCAAAAGTGCCTGAGCAGCCAGGCGATTGGGTAACTGTACGCAGAAAGCGTAGTCGTGGATCTCTGCCCACTGGTCACCACCAACCCGTTCACGTTTCTAACCGGTTTTCCCCACTCAGTGACACACCCACTGAGAAGCCCACTCTGGTGATTGGCAGCTCCATAGTCAGAAACGTGGCATTAGAGACACCAGGGACCATAGTCAAATGTTTGCCGGGGGCCAGAACGGGCGACATCAAATCCTACCTGAAACTGCTGGCTAAGGATAAGGTTAAATACAGTAAGATTGTTATTCACGCTGGTGGTAATGACACCCGGTTACGCCGATCGAAGGTCACTAAAATTAGTGTTGCTTCGGTGTGTAAGTTTGCCAAAAAAATGTCGTACTCCGTAATTTTCTCTGGTCCCCTCCCTGATCTGACCAGTGATGACATGTTTAGCAGCATGTCGTCATTCAACCGCTGGTTGTCTAGGTGGTGTCCTGAAAACAACGTGGGCTACATTAATAATTGGCAATCCTTTTGGGGAAAGCCTGGTCTGATCCGGAGAGACGGCATCTATCCCACTTTGGATGGTGCAGCTCTTCTTTCTAGGAATCTGGCCACATTTATTATTCCTCCAAAACCCTGACCACCCAGGGTGCAGACCAGGAAGCAGAGTTGTAGTTTAACACACATCTCTGCAGCTTCTCTACTGTTACCCACTCTTTACTCCATCCAGACAGTGTCTTGCCCACGACCAAAATCTAATAAATTAGCAAAGATTCCCAAAGGAGTAAATCATGATAATCTAATTAAAATCAAAATAACTCCAATTGGGGAAAAAGTTAAAACAATTAAATGCGGTCTGTTTAACATAAGATCTCTTTCCTCTAAAAGTCTGCTAGTTAATGACTTGATTTGTGATAATCACATTGACTTGTTTTGCCTTACAGAAACCTGGCTGCAGCAAGACGATTATGTGAGCATAAACGAGGCAACTCCTTCAAGCTATTTAAATTTTCACATACCCAGAAGTTCTGGGCGAGGAGGAGGAGTAGCAACAATCTTCCAGTCTGACTTACTGATTACTCCCAAAACAGTTAATACCTACAACTCTTTTGAACATTTAACCCTTAATTTCCCTCATCCAAATTTCAAGGCAAGAAAACCTCTTCTTTTTGTAACTTTGTATCGTCCGCCAGGTCCTTACTCTGAATTTTTAGATGAGTTTTCAGAGTTCCTTTCTGATTTGGTATTAAATACTGACAGGGTCATCATAGCGGGAGATTTTAACATCCATGCTGACATTGAAGGCGATAGCTTAAGAGCAGCCTTTAATGCTATCTTAGACACTATTGGCTTTGTTCAAAATGTGAATAGTCCCACACATTCTCATCTTCATACTTTGGATCTTGTGCTGACATACGGCATAGAATGTGAAGAAATAACAGTATTTCCTCACAACCCTGTCCTCTCTGACCACTTTCTAATAACCTTCAGGATTACTTTAACAGAGTTCTCCTCCCCCGAAAGAAGGTTCAATTTTAGTAGATCTTTATCAGATAGTGCAGTTATAAATTTTAAAGAATCTGCTTCACATTCTCTCTCCTCTGTGTCGCTGAGCAGTGCTGCAGAGTGCAAAAGCATAGCTTATTCCCCTTCACAGGTTGATGATTTTGTTGATGGGGTTGCTAGTTCTCTGCGTACTGCCTTAGACAACGCAGCTCCCTTGAAAATGAAAACCGTTGAAAATAGAAAGCTTGCTCCTTGGTTTAATGCAGAGCTGCGTACTTTGAAGCAAAATGCTAGGAAACTGGAGAGAAAATATCGCTCCACAGGCCTGCGGGAGTCCTTCCTAGTCTGGAAAAATGGTTTACTGCTGTATAAGAGGACCCTTTGTAAAGCAAGAGCAGCATACTTCTCCTCATTAATAGAGGAGAATAAGAATAATCCTAGATTTCTTTTTAACACAGTTGCCAAACTCACCCAGAGCCAAACCTCTGTTGAACCGTCCATTCCACCTGCTCTTAGCAGCAATGATTTTATGGGATTCTTTATAAATAAGATTGATCTTATTAAAAATAAGATCATAAGCACTCCTCTATCCGCGATTGTACCTGAGGTAGTCATGGAATCTGAACCGGGTTTAGACTGCTTTGATCCAGTTGAACTTTCTGAATTAGCAAAATAATTGTCTTCATCTAAGCCTTCAACTTGTATGTTAGATCCAGTTCCAACCAGGTTATTTAAGGAGGTATTCCCTTTGATCTCCTCCTCCATTTTAGATGTGATTAATCTATCTCTGTTACAGGGATATGTACCTAAAGCTTTTAAGGTTGCTGTAATTAAACCTCTGCTTAAGAAACCGTCTCTTGACCCAGATGACTTGGTTAATTATAGACCTATATCCAATCTTCCTTTCTTATCCAAAATTCTTGAGAAAGTAGTTGCCAAACAGGTTTGCGATCACTTACACCATAATGAACTTTTTGAAGAGTTTCAGTCTGGCTTTAGAGCTCATCATAGCACTGAAACAGCTCTGGTGAAAGTCACTAATGATATTCTCATGGCCTCAGATAATGGACTTGTATCTGTGCTCGTCCTGTTGGATCTTAGTGCTGCATTTGATACAGTTGACCATAATATTCTTTTAGAAAGACTTGAATATTTTGTTGGAATTAAAGGAACAGCACTAGACTGGTTTAAATCCTATCTATCTGATCGAATTCAGTTTGTTTACGTTAATGATAGATCTTCAACACGCTCAAAGGTTACCTGTGGAGTACCACAGGGATCAGTGCTAGGACCAATTCTCTTTACTTTATACATGCTCCCAATTGGTAGAGTTATTAGACAGCATGGGATTAATTTCCACTGTTATGCTGATGATACCCAGCTATATCTGTCTATAAATCCAGATGAAGCTAACCCATTACATAGATTACAGGCATGTCTTGAAGACATAAAAACCTGGATGACTCTTAACTTTCTGCTTCTGAATGCAGACAAAACCGAAGTTATAGTCTTTGGACCAGAGTCTCTGAAAAAGAAGCTGATTAGCCAGTCACTTCATTTGGATGGGATTAAACTGATTTCAGATAATAAAGTAAAAAATCTTGGTGTTATTTTTGATCAGGACCTGTCATTTAAATCCCATATCAAAGAGGTTTCTAGAATTTCCTTCTTTCATCTGAGGAACATTGCAAAAATGAGAAATCTCCTGTCCAGGGGTGATGCTGAGAAACTAGTCCATGCATTTGTTACTTCAAGGCTGGACTATTGTAATTCTTTACTATCAGGAAGTCCACAAACTGTAGTTAAAAGCCTTCAGCTGATCCAAAATGCTGCAGCCAGAGTTCCGATGAAAATTAAAAAGAGAGATCATATCTCTCCTATCCTGGCTTCTCTTCATTGGCTTCCTGTTAAATCAAGAATAGAATTTAAAATGCTCCTTCTCACATATAAAGCCTTAAATGGCCAAGCTCCATCTTATATCAGAGATCTGATTGTTCCTTATGTTCCTAACAGAGCACTTCGCTCTCAATCTGCAGGTTTACTAGTGGTTCCTAGAATTTCTAAAAGTAGAATGGGAGGCAGATCTTTTAGTTATCAGGCTCCTCTCCTGTGGAACCAACTACCAGTTTTAGTCCGTGAGGCAGACACCCTGTCTACTTTTAAGACTAGGCTTAAAACGTTCCTTTTTGATAAAGCTTATAGTTAGGGTGGCTCAGGTTATCCGGAGCTGTCTCTAAAGTTATGCTGCTATAGGCTTAGACTGCTGGAGGACATAGGGACCCCCATTTCATCATTCTGCTTCATTCTCTCTCTGTTCTCCTATTCTGCAGAATCTGTTTGTTCAATCTCTAACCTTCTGCTCTCTCTGCTTTTCCTCAGAGTAGCTTTGCCTCGTCTGTTCCTGTTTGGCTGTGATGTCACCCAGGAAAGAAACATCAGCTGTGCTGCTTCCATCAACACCCTTGTTTGTAGATGTTGGAGATCGGCCTGTTTTCCAGTGTGGTCCTGTTTCTCTGGCCGTGGCTGGGTGGATGTGCTCTCTTCATCCTCTGGCATGGGAGCTGCCTTGGAGCTCGTCTGCCTGGCTGTGTGTTTCCTGGACGGGGCCGCCTTTTACAGCTGCTTTTTGTATCTCTGCTTCTGTCTCCTTGAACCCCAGTGGGCCTCAGCAGATGGCCGCTCACACTGAGCCTGGTTCTGCTGGAGGTTTCTTCCTGTTAAAAGGGAGTTTTTCCTCTCCACTGTCGCTACAAGCATGCTTAGTGTGAGGGATTGTATTTGAGTCAATGAGTCGATGCAATCAACTGGTTTTCCTTGGATAGAAAACTTTGTATCAATTTGACTGTATGATCTGGTTGAACTGTAAAGTGCCTTGAGATGACATGTGTTGTGAATTTGGCGCTATATAAATAAACTGAATTGAATTGAATTGAATTGGTAGATCATTTATCTGGATATATATATGAGCTCTAGCACCCCCTTTTATTTCATTTATATTGTATTTTTTTCCTTTATTTTGTTTTTTTCCTTCAAGCAAACCTTCATCACTGACAGCAGGTTTAAAATTCACCAGCCAAAACTTAGAGAAATATCAGAGGTGGACCACTGGCTGGACGTTTAGTGTCAGTAACTTACTCTTCATCCTGCAGCCGTTCCTCATCCTCCTGGTTGTGGGACTGGTTACGAATCGGCGCCAAGCCTTCGGTTTTTGTGTTGTAGTTGTGGAAGCAGACGTTGAGTTTCTCATCAAACTCATTGACCAGGTCCTCCATTGACTTGAAGCTCATCATCTCAGAAAAGTTCTCCAACTCTGAGAAGTCCTCGCGGGTGATGGACGCCAGCGGGACGGTGGTGGTGGTGGTGGAGTAGGAGGAGCGGTTCAGACCTAAATGGTCCTGCTCTTCCAACCGGCAGGGCCTGAGGTCTTCAAACTCTTCATCCAAACACACAAGAGGGGCTTCCATGGTGTCCCCCGGTAGGTTGGTGGGTTTTCCTGACAACAAACAGACGTAAAAAAAAGTTTATTGCTCAGAATTGTCAGAAATTAGCTCCTATTTGGTTCCAGTCCCTGATTTAATTCCATTCAGTTTATTTCTATGGCTCCAATTCACATCATGTCATCTCAGGTCACTTTCCAGTTCACCAGATCATCCAGTCAGATTGATTGAAAGTTTTCTATCTAAGGAAAACCAACTGATAGCATGCTTGTAGCGACAGTGGAGAGGAAAAACTCCCTTTGAACAGGAAGAAACCTCCAGCAGAACCAGGCTCAGTGTGAGCGGCCATCTGCTGAGGCCCACTGGGGTTCATTTGGAGACCTTAAGGAGCCTTCGGGGCAAAAGAGAAGATCAAGCAGAGCTTAACGGTCTCTAAGGTTATCCCTGACTCCCTGAGGCTGGCACCATGATGCCCGGACAAAGGAAGATGGATGTAGGTGTGCCAGAAGGGGACAAGGTCCCAAAGGGACACGAACCAGTTGGCTTTACTGGCAAAGAACAGCTAATTAAGTCCTCCAACTGGGAATTAACTGATGAGGTGTCAAAGATACTGGGGCATGAAATTATACGATTTTATCAAAGGTCCACCATAAATTATAGTCAAATGGCAAACCGACCATTATTCAGGATCCAGTGTTCTTCCTCAGTTTCAGCCGTAGATGTTAGATCATTATTAGAGATAAAACCAGTTAAAGAAGACGTATTTAAATCTTTTCAGTCCATTAGAAGAGACTCAGACTGTGAGGCTTGGCCGGTTTGTTTGACGCAGTGTCAGTAGAAAGGCCTGGACCGTGGCCTGGCCTAAGTGGCTGAGCACAGGGCAGTCCATTTAAAAACACGCTGGTGCAAGCCTCCTCTTCCTCATCACCCCACTCAGCAAAGTGCTGCTCCGCCTGCAGCCAGATATCGTCTTACAGCGTCTCCCTGGCTGCTTCACACTGCGCTGCTGGTTTGTTTGTGTTCGATAGTCAAAAATCGTTCACGTTTGGCTCAGAATTGTTTATTTCCTAATTTAAACCTCATATCAAATCTTTTAACCGCAGATCAAGTATAAAGAAATCTGACTGCTGGTTCAACCAGTTTGGAAAATTTGTTCAGATAAGGATAAACAATGAAGTTCAGGTTTTAGTTTCTGTTTCTGAACAAATAAACTGGTTCTAGGAGATTCTAATGCTTTTTCATTCATGTTGCATAGTTGATATGAAAGGAAGAATCCAAAAGGCCTTTCTCTGTGGTTTTGCTGTCATTTCTTTATTTCCTCTTCAGTCAGGCTGATCATCCATGATGTTCCTCCACCATGATGTAACATATTTAGGTGGATTTCTGTGGTTTTTGGGTAAAGAGTGACGATCTCAGGTGTGTCTTAGCTTCAGGTATGATCGACAGCTTTAGCCTTAGAACCATTCGCTTTGCAGCAGCTGCTTCTTTCCCTGTTTTCACAAAGAAACCTTTTCTATTTCCATCCTCTGATTTCTATCTATATTCAACTTCATTGCTTAAACTTGCAGGATTTTAACATTTCTTTAATTGGGAACTGAAAGGCTGAAGGAATTTTTGTTTTTAATTTGAATGTTTAATATGACCTTTAAAAAATGTGCTTTAATTTCCCAAAGCAGCTGTCTGTTAATGCTCAGAGCTCCTGTCTAAAGAATCGACCAGGTTGGCTCTCATTCTCAAAGCAGAGACAGAAATTAGACAGAAGCAGGAGCATGTCTAGCTCACAGGAGAGAAGGAGGCAGTGGGGGAGGGAAAAAGGAGCAGTGAGGAGAGAGGAAGGCAACCATGGTTACAACACAATGATGACGACAAAAAGGATGCACACAGAGGTCAGGGCTGGATGAAGGCACAGCAGGGTGATGGATGAGGTTCAGGAAAAACTCTGATTACCTGAACTCTGGTGAGCCGCTGGTTATCCTGGCTTTGTGTTTGAGAGAGGTCCTCTCAGACCAGGAGGATTCCTTCTTCTCCTCGTAGTAACAGCCAGTGATGAGAGGCAGCCGTCACATTCATTCCAGTGTGAAAGAAAGAGAAGGAGAAAATCTGATGGAAAGACAGCGGCGTGGAGAGGCTGGATCTGCGCTCCTTCTCTAACCCGTTAGTCCACAACCGCCCTGATCCGTCCGCCCAAAGCCCGTTGTTTTCCAGTCAATAGGCAGCCAGCCCCGCTCCAACAGAGCCTGCGCACTGCTGGGCCTCTGACGACATCAGTCCCCCATCCCTCCCTCCCTCCCTGCTTTCTCCCTCCCTTTGTTCCTGATTCAGTCTATCCTAAGATTCATGAAGGAAGAGGGGGGGAGAGGATGTTGGCACCATATTCTGTGAAGATGCGTGTGTTTAGAGTGAGGAGCTCCTCCTCAGATACAAAGATTGCTGGGAGTAAGAAAAGTTCCCCTTAGACCTGAGTCTGCTCATACGCAGCCATAATTTTACATGTTAAAGGTTTCCGTGGATGAACTTTTATTTCCGGGTGGATCATCTCAATCAGTGGTCCTCCTAACTGTCAATCATTTTGGGGATATATCTATATCAGACAGTCCCAGAATGCTTTGTGTGGAGAGCTCTCCCTGCAAAGCATTATGGGATTTGCTGTCACAGCAATAACAAAGATGGTGAAGGCACCGCGGGGCGAAGGAGGAGTTACGTCACCAACAGAGTAAAAGTAGTGGTCAGTGATCTATATAGTCCTCGCTCTATTTAGTGATTGAGGGATTTAGGGGTTAGGGCGGACGTTTGGACAGTAAGCTTGAGAACAGCAACTTTTAAAGGAGGAGAAATGGGCTCTTGCACGCATATTTTTTTTAAGTGGAGAAGGCGAGTCTTTAAAATATTTAAAGTCCTCCTCAATACCTTTAAGGTATCTAGAGGTCCTGATCATGGAGCAGGAGACCAACAGACAGATCACTGCTTCTCTTCACTGGTCTGTTGGGAAGAACCGGCGAGTAAAAATAGCTTGAAAAGACATTAAAAAGACGTCATGATTTACGTCCAAACGACGTCTACAGCTGGTAGAAAAATGAAAGATGAAAAGCCATAATTTTCCGATAGTAGAAAAGACTTTTTAGAGTTTTTAACACATAATTCAAGACTAAAGCCTCTTTCCCACTGAAAATAGCAGGTTAACGCATGTTTCTAAACTTGGGTCGACTCACTAACAATCAGCATGTGGCTCCCTTCCCATTGGCTAATAAAGCTGGTCTTACCCCTCACTGGCAGCTGCTTGGTCTCTGTCCACCGTGGCTGTGTGTCTGGTGACATCATCACGCTGGGTTAGCATTGGGGCAACAGTGGCGTCCCAAGTGGCGTCGGATGTACGAGTTTGCCCTGAAATCGAAAGATTGACAATTCAATCTCAATCTCAATATATATATATATATATATATATATATATATATATGTGTATATATATATATATGTATGTATATATATATATACATATATACATATATATACACTCAACGGCCACTT